>JAXCGZ010015264.1:97500-117500 GCA_037179515.1 Halocaridina rubra | reverse complement strand
TATGAGAGGGACATCACCAGGAAGGCTAAAGAAAATCCCAAGCTTTTCCACAGCTTTATCAGAGGAAAACTGAAGGTAAAAGAACAGGTTTTAAGGCTAAAGAGAGCGGATGTAAGCATCACTGAGACGGATGAAGATATCTGCAAAGAATTGAACAAGGAGTTTCAGTCAGTATTTACAGTAGAAAATACCCCACCCCATCAGATTGCAATGATAGAAGCTCAAGGGCCGGTATTAAAGCACCTCAACCTTACAGCCACAGAGGTATGCAAAGCGCTGATGGATTTAGATGTTCATAAAGCTACAGGTCCTGATGACATATCCCCTCATGTGCTTAAAAAATGCGCAAACACAATATCAGTGGCACTAAGTATCATATTTAAGGAGTCACTGGAGTCGGGGGAGATTCCAAGATGCTGGAAACAAGCAAATGTGATACCTATCTTCAAAAAGGGAAGGGGGGATACGGCTCTGAACTATAGACCAGTTTCCTTGACCAGCATAGTTTGCATAGTTATGGAGAAACTACTAAGGAAACATATCTCTCTTCACTTGGAATCCTTCAACTTTTTGTCAGTGAGGCAACATGGCTTCAGAGAAGGTAGATCAACAGTAACAAACTTATTAGAATTTTATGATGAGGTAAGCCAAATCTTACAGGAAAGAGAGGGCTGGGCAGATTGCATATTCCTAGACTTCCAGAAAGCGTTTGACACTGTTCCACATGGGAGACTTATTAGGAAGCTGCAATCAATGGCTAGAATAGGTGGAAATGTTTTGGAATGGATAAAAACTTACTTAGAAGGAAGGGAACAGAGGGTTAGAGTAAGACACTCAGTGTCTGAATGGAGAAGAGTTAGTAGTGGAGTTCCACAGGGTTCAGTTTTAGGGCCACTTTTGTTCCTTGTATATGTAAATGACCTACCAGAGTCTGTAAATTCATTCATGAATATGTTTGCAGATGATGCAAAGATAGTGAAGACAGTAAAAAACGAGAACAATGGTAGAGAACTTCAGGAGGATCTAAATAATCTGCATGAGTGGTCAGAAAAGTGGCTAATGAAATTCAATACTTCAAAATGTAAGGTAATGAGAATGGGTACAAGTGCAAGAAGGCCCAAGCTTGACTACTTGGTGGCTGGAGTACAACTTCAAGAGACAGAAAATGAGAGAGATCTAGGAGTAAACATACTGGCAGATTTGTCTCCAGAAATACATATAAATGGCATAGTAAGGGCAGCATATGCATTCTTATCAAATGTAAGGGTAGCCTTCAGGCACATGGACAAGGAAATGTTCAGAAATATTTATGTAACCTATGTGAGGCCAAAACTCGAATATGCAGCCCCCTTTTGGAATCCGCACTTGAAAAAGCACATAGCTAAGCTTGAAAAAGTTCAAAGACATGCCACGAAACTGGTGCCAGAAATACGCAATCTCAGTTATGATGAGAGGCTGAGGGAATTAGACTTACCTTCACTCGAAGCTAGAAGAGTGAGGGGGGATATGGTGACAGTCTTTAAATTCCTTCATGGTTATGATAGAGTGGATAGGGATCGATATTTTGATATGGCTGGCTCTAGAACTAGAGGTCATAGTTTGAAGCTTGGTAAGAAAACTTGTTTGCAGGATGTAAGGAAATACTTTTTCAGTGTAAGAGTAGTTGATAATTGGAATTGGCTAAGCGAGGAGGTAGTTAATGCTATCTCAATCCATAGTTTTAAGGACAGGTATGATAAGTATCACTAAGTATAAAATGGAACCGATCAGGAGACGGGAAGATACGAGCTTTGGGCTCTTTCCCGTAAACACAATTAGGTAATCACAATTAGGTAATCACACACACAGAATATGTTTGCAGATGATGCACAGATATTGAAGAAAGTAAGAGACGAGAATTATGGTAGAGAACTTCAGGGAGACCTAAATAGTCTGCATGAGTGGTCAGAAAAGTGGCTAATGAAATTCAATGCTTCTAAATGTAAGGTAATGAGAATGGGTACAAGTGCAAGAAGGCTCAAGCTTGACTGCTCAATAGCAGGAGCAAAACTTCAAGAGACAGAGAATGATAGATCTAGGAGTAAACATGCTGTCATATTTGTCTCCAGAAATGCATATAAATGGCATAGTAAGGGCAGCATATGATTTCTTAGCAAATGAAAAGGTAGTCTTCATTCACATGGAAAAGGAAATGTTCAGAAATATTTACGTAACCTATGTGAGGCCAAAGCTAATTCGCTGCCCCCTTTTGGAATACACACTTGAAAATGCACATAGTTAAGCTGGAAAAAGTTCAAAGACATGCAACGATACTGGTGCCAAAAATACACAATCTCAGTTACGAGGAGAGGGTGGGGGAATTAGACTTACCATCACTGAAAGCTAGAAGAATTAGGGGGGATATGGTGACGGTTTTTAAATTCCTTCATGGTTATGACAGAGTGGATAGTGATCGATATTTTGATATGGCTGGTAAGGTAAAACTTCTTTGCAGGATGTAAGGAAGTACTCTTTTAGTGTAAGAGTGGTTGATAATTTGAATTGGCTTAGCGAGGACGTAGTTAATGATACCGCAATCCATAGTTTTAAGGACACATATAATATTATCACAAGTACAAAATAGAACCGACCAGGAGACGGGAAGTTACGAGCTTGGGGCTCTTTCCCGTCAGCACAATTAGGTAATTACACACACACACACACACACACACACACACACACACACACACACACACACACACACACACACACACACACACATATATATATATATATATATATATATATATATATATATATATATATATTTATATATATATATATATATATATATATATATATATATATATATATATATATATATATATATATATATATATATATATATATATATATATATATATATATATATATATATATATATATATATATGTATATATATATACATACACTCATATATTGGCAAATATCTATCCTTTGATCTGGGGAAGGTTTTAGGAGTCAGATTTACAGTAAAATGAATCTAAAGGAAGGAGAAGAAAAATGGTAAGGTGTTTTAAATTCCTCTACAGGTTTCACAGAGTTGATAGGGAGAGAGAGTTTGATATGGATAGCTCTGGAATTGAAGGTCATAGCTCGATGATTTGTAAGAAAACTTCTTTGCTGGATGTAAGAAAATACTCTAGCATAAGAACACTCGCAGATGATAACTGGAATTTGCGAAACGAAGAAATATTTAATGTTTTATTTTTTTAAAAGAAATATATAATACATAGTTTATGAAGAAAATCATGTCCAGAAGATAGGCTCATACTCGTTAACACAATTAGGCTATATGAACACATAATATTCTTGGATATTCATTACATTTCTCTTATTATCCCTCCACATCTGACAAGTCACAATACTCCCCATCTGTTTCTCATTGCATTATGTTTTCTTCGTGCCAAGTCCCGATGAGGGCCGATTTATTTATTTATTTCTCTAAAAGAATACGGTTGCTGGGAATCGGAGCTACAGTCACTCATATATAGTTAGATTATTTTGTCATATATCTATTAATTTTGTTATTTATTAGTTAGAAAACTTGGTTGGTTCAACATATCTCAAGTCTCGAAATGCTTATTGACAATGTTTCAAATTGGAGAGTTTAAAACCGTTTTCACTATTCATAAGTTAAGGATTTTTTCTTTTAATAAATGTGAACAGAAGGTAGACATGGCACAAACAGCATAACATTAAATATATTTTTCATCTTATTGCATAACAGACAGAAGAGGTCAAATGGAGAAGATAAAGAACTAGTACCTCACTCCATCTGTTACCGTTATGGCCATTTCGTTCTTTTCAGCCAGATATGGCCACTTGCTTGTAAAATTATATTGTTATTATTATTATTAATATTATTATTATTATTATTATTATTATTATTATTGTTATTATTATTATTATTATTATTTATATGGCTGGATGGCCCATGGCACAAGCTGCCCTTTGCGATACTACATTTGAAGGTCTTTTTAACTTCAATAGGACTGGCCATAGCTCGATGTTAAATCATCGTTTAGTCACGGTTTTTACTATATTTCATCTACGCTGAATATCCTTGAGTATTCGTTACGCATCTGACAAGTCACAACATTCCCTAGCTCTTTCTCTTTCCCATCGTTGTCTTGGTGCCCTGGCCCGATGATTGCAAATTTCTTTGCCCGTTCTGCCACACTCATTAAAGAAATAAAGCCTACAATAATATATAATGTTAAAGAATGGAAGCAAAAAGCAAGAGCTTTCTTTAACTTCCTCATTTAACTTCCGTAGTGCAGCTGATGAAGTTAATGAAAGCTTTTTTTTTATGTGTGACACCGGGACAGAAAAACTGCCCTTATCAATAAAGGCCTGGGCACGAGAAAACGCCAAGACGAAGGAAAAGAAAGAGGTTAAGGACGAGGCAGAGATGAGGTAATGTTACAGAAAGGAAAAGAATGAAGAAGGACAGTCAAAGTACAGAAGAACTAGAGATATGGAGGATTAGGCCCTGAGATGACGATAGATCCTCTTTTTGAAGGATGATAGGCCATAAGAATTAGGAAAGACAGGTGGTTTCACCTCAGCTATGTAAGATTATATATTCGTATGGACTTTTAACTATATCCTTATATTAACTATTCACGTCACTGGAAAGTTTCTGTTAAATGATGATAATGATAACGATGGTGATTATTATTATTATTATTATTATTATTATTATTATTATTATTATATTATTTATTATTATTATTATTATTATTATAATAAAATGGGATAATGTGAGCAATGCTCAGTCCTTTGAAACTGTGTGAGTACACACATCAAAAGTCTGTTTTTTTTTTTCGCAGTACTCACCACACAAGCACTTACGTACATACGTACGCACGCACGCAAGCGCGCAAGCGTGCTTGCTCCGCACCAAGAGCCGTGTCACCTCGCTAATAGAACTTTAATTCAGTCGGTATAAGGGGCCAAGGATAATAGCCCTGTTGACAGGTGTATATGGTCTCTAGTGAAGGCCAATAACAATCTTTTCATATCATTCTTTACCTTTGGGATGAAACGACTCACAGAATCGCTCTATCAACAGGTTGTTTTGCACTAGAGGGAGAGGGCACAGGATGAGGTAGAAGAGGAGAAGGAGGAGGAGGAAGAAGAGATGGAAGGGGTGGAGGAGGAAGAGAAGATGCTTTTTCGAGGGATGCTGCAACAGAGGGGATGAGGCGGAATAGAGGTAACGAGGATTAATTTTTCAGCCCTTAAATGGCGTATTTCGCAGCGGATTCTAGGGGATTTTTAGCGGATTCTTAAGATCTTTGGATTATTTGCAATTGGAAATACATAGATAGAATCTTTTATATCTTTATCACTTACCTTTGTCTCTGGGGACGAGACGGGGAGGTTGGGAGGAGGAGATCTGTAGGTGCACTGTGCGAAGGGGAAGCAACAACTGGTAAAGGTGATTTCGAAGCCGCACGACTCTCTCTCTCTCTCTCTCTCTCTCTCTCTCTCTCTCTCTCTCTCTCTCTCTCTCTCTCTCTCTCTCTCTCTCTCTCTTTTACAATCCCCTCCCCCTTCTCACTCTTCCTTTCTCTTTGTCTTTTGCTCTCATTTTTTTTTTACTCTCTTGCCTACTTTTTCTTGTATCCTATATTATTATTATTATTATTATTATTATTATTATTATTATTATTATTATTATTATTATTATTATTATTATTAGTGGTAGTAGTAGTAGTAGTAGTAGTAGTAGTAGTAGTAGTAGTAGTGGTAGTGTTATGATAATAATAATAATAATAATAACAATAATAATAATAATAATAATAATAATAATAATAATAATAAAAATAATAATAAGAACGCTATTATTATTATTATTATTATTATTATTATTATTATTATTATTATTTTTATTATTGTTATTATTATTATTATTATTATTATTATTATTATTATTATTATTATTACGTCTCATGTTTGGTCTTTTATGATACCTACCTGATATTTTGTTCCATATTCTGAATACTAAGTTTGTGACGTAGAAGTAAAAAAAATATAACAGGTAAAAACCCGTGTATCAGGCAATGTCCTAAGATGTACTCATTTAATCTGCTAACATGGCAGGGGATTGGATATATCAGATTAATCTCGTTTTTTCCACAGCCCATAAAAAAGTAGGTTATTAAAGAAACAAACACACACACACACACACAGAGAGAGAGAGAGAGAGAGAAAGAGAGAGAGAGAGAGAGAGAGAGAGAGAGAGAGAGAGAGAGAGAGAGAGAGAGAGAGAGAGAGAGAGAGAGAGGATTCAAATTCGAATTGTACGGATTATGTATTCCCAAGGAGCAATGATGGGTGAAATGGAATAAATTTACTTCCATGATATGAATGCATGCTTTGACTCAGCCACCCCCTTTTAAAGGGGTTACAGCCAATATATTATGTATGTTTTTCCCGTCTAGTTTTAGTTAATAAGAATTCAGTCTCTCTCTCTCTCTCTCTTTAAAAAGTTATACAAAGGGAAGTGTCTTGCTCTTTTAGTGTTACTTTTCAGATGAAAGACTAAGACATTGTTGAACAATATCTTACACTCCTTGACGCTTGAAAATCTCTCTCTCTCTCTCTCTCTCTCTCTCTCTCTCTCTCTCTCCTCTCTCTCTCTCTCTCTCTCTCTCTCTCTCTCTTCTCTCTCTCTCTCTCTCTCTCTCTCTCTCTCTCTCTCTTGATGTGTGTGTGTGTGTGTGTTTTAGGTTCTGTTAACAAGCTTACATTTTAATCGCACACGCAGTATGTAAGGAAATACTTTTTTAGTGTAAGAGTAGTAAATGATTGGAATTCGCTGAGCGAGGAGGTAGTTAATGCTAACTCAATCCATAGTTTTAAGAACAAGTATGATAAGTATAACTAAGTACAAAAATGGAACCGACCAGGAGACGGGGATTTATGAGCATGGGATGCTTTCCCGTAATCACAATTAGGTATTCACATATACGCTGGAAATGCATATAAATGGTATAGTAAAGGTAGTATATGCTTTCTTAGCAAACACAAGGGTGGCTTGCAGGCGCATGGACGAGGAAATATTTAAGCCGCTTTCACACCAAAGTGGCACTTCGCACGTGGCGTGACACGTGGCACTTTGGTGTGAAAGCGGCCTTGGATATATTTATATGGCTTTTGTGAGTCCTAAGCTTGAATATGCAACACCCTCTTGGAATCCGCATTACAAAGAGACCATAATTATAATGGAAGAAGTTCAGACGTGGTATGGAGCTGGTGACAGAGATACGTAATCTCAGGTACGAAGGAAGTAGACTTACCATAATTTAAAGTTAGAGGAGAAAGGTGGGATATTGTAACTATATTTAAATTCCTTCATTATTTTAACAGAGTGGCTAGGGAGATATATATTTTTTTTTTATGTGTGGCCCTAGATATAGAGGGCATAGTTTGAATTTTCGTAAGAAAATTCTTTGCAGGATATAAGAAAGTACTTTTTTAGTGTAAGAAAATAGTTTATAATTAGAATTCACTAAGTGTAGACGCAGTAAATACGCAATGCATTCATAGTTGTAAGGAGAGATTTGATAATTGTTAGTGAATAAAATTGAAGCCGACCAAGAGCAAAGAACTACTCCATAAACACAGTTAGGTAAGTGCAAATTGGCAAATTAGGTAAATACACACATATGCCACGGAACTGGTGCCAGAAATACTCAATCTCAGTTATGATGAGAGGCTGAGGAATTAGACTTACCATCACTCGAAGCTTGAAGATCGAGGGGGGATGTGGTGACAGTTTTTAAATTCCTTCATGCTTATTACAGAATGGATAGGGATTGATATTTTGATATGGCTGGCACTAGAACTAGAGGTCATAGTTTGAAACTTCGTTAAAAAAAAAAAAAAAAAGCTTTTCAGGTTGTAAGGAAGTACTTTTTTTTAGTGTAAGAGTAGTTGATAATTGGAATTGTCTAAGCGAGGAGGTAATTAATGCTAACTCAATCCATAGTTTTAAGGACAAGTATGATAAGTATCACTAAGTACTGAATGGAACCAGTAGTCACCGTGGCTCAACCGGTAGCGTCCGCGACTCTGAGGCGTCAGGTCGAGGGTTCGCGCCCCGTCACGGTCTGAGGTTAGCAAGGGCATGCACTCAGCGTAAGGATTACATCTGCCAAAACAAGTCCTTCGCAAGAAGGCAACCGTCCTAGCCCTTGGTAGAAAAGGGAGTCCGTGACGTAAAACCGGCACCGGAACAAGTACTGAATGGAACCGATCAGGAGACGGGAAGTTGCGAGTTTGGGACTCTTTCCCGTAAGCACAATTAGATAATTACACACACACACATTTAAACAAATAATGCTATCGCCATTAGTCCATACCAATATGCGTTTTAAATGCCTTGGTAATCACACAACTTATTGCTCAAATCAACTTTCCATTGTTAGAAAGCCAACTGGAATTTAAATGGAGAGAATCATAGACTAATTTGCTTGAACTCCTGATTCAAAGTTAGTTGCGGGAGAGAGAGAGAGAGAGAGAGAGAGAGAGAGAGAGAGAGAGAGAGAGAGAGAGAGAGAGAGAGAGAGAGAGAGAGAGCAATGAGTCATGCACCAGTGTACATTCTACCTCAAAAGTTTACCATCCTTTTGTGCCTACTCTGTGGTTTTGTTCTCATACCTCTGAAATTATCTTGTCTCCTTTGACTAATTCTTCTTAATAATTTTAACACAATATTTTATCACCGTATTCCCTGCGTGTCGTAAAAGGCGACTAAAAGTGGACGGGGCGGGGGGACTGGGAATCCCCCCCCTTGTATCAACCTCCTGCGAGGCGTCAACGAAGAGGGGGAGTAGAGGGGAGAATAACTTCTCCCCAAACTTTCCCTTCTTGACGTCGGCTACCCCCCAAATTACGGGGGAAACAGCCTCGGTATATGTATGTATGTATTTTATCCTCAATGTCTAATATATGTCTATCGTTAACACTCATTTTGACTCCATAAATCTCTACATTTGCTCCTCACCTTTACTACCTTCAACAGCCTTTCATTTCCTCCTCACACCGAGACTTGAGTGGGACGGTTAGGCTATTGGGAAAGAGAATCATAACTCCTTTAAATGATACGTTATAAAGAGGAAGGCTGATGGGAGAGAGTGATTGACAGGACTATTCACATGCGTGTTGCATTGAATTTTGACGTGATTTTAATTTTCTTCATAGCATATAAATGTGTGAGTTTCTGCGGTATATTCATTCACATTGTATTATTATTATTATTATTATTATTATTATTATTATTATTATTATTATTCCTAGGATTTTCTTCCTACTATCAGAATTCGAATCATGGCCTTGTATAACAGGAGTTCCCAATTCAAAGTGGTGAAACTTCAGAGTTACAAGATGCTGTAGTGCTCTCTGTAATTCTGAAACATCAGTTGCAGTCTCATATCACAGTGCTGCATGACCCCACTGCTAGAGCAAGATCGAACTGGATGTCTGCTCATTTGACTCCCACTTCCCAACCTCCGCATTTATTAGATACCTATTAAAATAGCAGAATTAAATGTGTCAATACATCACCAGTAAGGTTGGGAAGTAGGAGTATTATGATCAAACATATAGTGTGATTATTGCCTGCTTTGGCAGGTAACTGAGCTATTTCTATTTTCATCTAGTATCATATGTAATGTCATATGTACATAGCTGGAGTGTCTTTGTTGTGTGGGTTCAAATCTTGATCAAGGGTAATTAAATTTCTGCGGCACACTAAGCTAGGTTGGGTCGGATTATAGTCTGTTAGAGCGAAGACCCTACCCACCAAATTTTTTTATAAAATCAAAGAGGTGTTTTTGTGCAGTTCACACACACACACACACACACACACACACACACACACACACACACACACACACACACACACACACACACACAGAGGAGAGAGAGAGAGAGAGAGAGAGAGAGAGAGAGAGAGAGAGAGAGAGAGAGAGAGAGAGAGAGAGAGGACATTAAACTACTACTTTCAAGGAGCATAAAAGTGTGGAGTATTTTTCCTTCTTCCTAGTTTATGGAGGAAGAAGTAGAGAGAGAGAAAGAAGGGGTGTGATAAGGACCAAGGCCACACCATTTCCCGTTTATTATCTCAGCCTCATTTACTTTAAGATGATGAAAAGTATTGATTTTGATGAAACAAGGGTATCCTTCCGGAGACAATGGACCGCGCGAGTATAGCACCATTATAATGAAAAGTACCTACCTTTAGGCTACGTTGGAGTTGGGTGTTTGGTAAGTTTGTATCTGTAGTATATGTAAATAAGCTATGCTTGGATGTGTTGTATAAAAATATGTACATGCAAGAGGAAAAGTCTATTCATCCCTTCCATATTAGTTGCTGCTTCTAGGCGAATGAGTGCGTGAATTTGATTCGTCAAATCGTCTGTTTAAGACCCACCACGGCCTCGGGTTAAAAAGGGCAGTTACTTTGGGTAACGGTCACACTTTGCCAAACCCAAATCCTTCGAAAGGGGACACTGTCGTAACCCTTACTCGAAAAGGGAGTCAGTGATGTAAAACCGGATCGTCATCATATGGACACAAGAATGATGCATGAATTATTTCATGTTTATCTAGACTTCTAGAGTAATATGTAATGTGCTCATTGTTGTACCTGTCTCGAAACTTGTTTCCCTCTACATCCTGTTATTTTTTAATTCTCTCCCAAATATCAGAAAAAAAAGATAATCTCTCTCTCTCTCTCTCTCTCTCTCTCTCTCTCTCTCTCTCTCTCTCTCTCTCTCTCTCTCTCTCTCTCTCTCATTGGAAAAAATTATTTCAGTTCTTAAAACAAAAGCGGTCAGGAAAACCATACAAGCTTATGATAACATCTCTTTGCTATGACTGCAGCCGGAGGTGTTATGTGTGTAAATCGTGTATATATGCAAGGAAAGTCAATGGGTGATTAAAGCGTACTCCATTTTTTTTTTTTTTTGGTCAAAATCCAAGGGGAAAAGAAGAAGAAGAAGAAGACGTCCAGGAAACACGGGACCGAGTGAAAAGTTAAGCCTTCTTAGACTTCTCCTCCGGCGAATGCAGGCTCGGCAGGGGTGGGACAAGTATTTGGAAGCAAGAAGGAAAGAATGTGATGAAGAAAGAAACAGGAAAAAGGATGAGGAGGAAACGGAAATAATGCAAGAAGGAGGAATGGACAGTAGACACCTATACAAGCCATGACAGCTCGATATTAAGTCTCTTTAGGTACGTTTTTTTTTCCTGTGTCTACATCTATATCGAGTAATCTGGCGTACTCGTTACACGTCTCTTATTACCCCTTCACATCTGACAAGTCACAACATTCCCCATCTTCGTGTGTCTTTGCATTCTCTTTCATCATTGTTTACTATTTTATTTCTGCCTTGTTTTTAAGCATCTTCTTTTTCTTAAATGTTTTTTGATGCCTGGGCCTGATGAGGGCAGCTTCCTTTGCCAGCCCCGATGTCACATTAAAAAAAAAAAAATTACGCAACAATAAAAGCCTTGTTCAGAATCAATTGATAGGATATAATCAATGTCAACGTGGCTCAAACGGTAGCGTCCGCGACTTTGAGGCATCAGGTCGAGGGTTCGCGCCCCGTCACGGTCTGAGGTTAGCAAGGTCATGCACTCAAGGTAACGATTATATCTGACAAAACTTGTCCTTCGCAAGAAGGCAACCGTCCTAGCCCCTGGTAGAGAAGGGAGTTCGTGACGTAAAACAAACATTAGAAGAAAATATAAATAATAAGAAATTTTATTTGTGATGGAAATAGTAGCTTTTAAGTGTTTATTCGTGCCAAAATATTGATATTAACATGAAATGATGAGGAGAAAGGTCATCGAAATAATAATTGACGAATAATATACTCTAGTGAAATTGTGTAAGAGTTTTACCGACTTCACAGTACGAGTATATTTCCAGTATTACGAACACAGTAGCTTCTGGGTTACCTCAGTGGGATCTGGTGTAAAAAAAAAAAAAAAAAAAAAAAAAAAAAAAAAATATATATATATATATATATATATATATATATATATATATATATATATATATATATATATATATATATATATATATATAACTCCGGGGTGCTGTAGAGTTAAAAGTTCACGGGGTTATGTAAGTGTACATGGGATTTTGGGGGTCACTTATCTTTACAAGACCCCTCCAGTGAAAATCGTCACCGCCAGTGAAGTTCTTCATCTGGGTTCTTTTGTTCCAACTAAAAAAATCATGGGAGAGGTAATTAGTCATCCTGACAACCTTTTCGAGGAGATATGAGACAATACCTTCACTTGTAATAGTAGTAGTAGTAGAAGTAGTAGTAGTAAATAGTACAGAACGTAGTCGCAACACTTCTTTTCTTATACTTTTACCCGTTGTGTCTTGCAATACAAATACTCCTGTATGTAGCTTAGTCTCTTATCTTGCTACTCTAATTATGGCGTTCAAGGTTAATAAATTGTTTCTTATGGATGAAAACTTTTTCAAATTACAGTACTTCAAATATACATTCTCTCTCTCTCTCTCTCTCTCTCTCTCTCTCTCTCTCTCTCTCTCTCTCTCTCTCTCTCTCTCTCTCTCTCTCTCTCTCTCTCTCTCTCTCTCTCTCTCTCTCTCTCTCTCTCTCTCTCTCTCTCTGTTTTGTATTAATTTACCTTTGCTACACTCTGTTATTATTTATATCTTTAATTCTTACCGAGTAGCTCCACCTTCTTTTACAATTTAGAGAAAGTGTAAATGGATGACGCGGATCAAAGGAATTTACCAGCATCTACTCAATGCTGTAAACTAGGACGGATGGGTGAGATGGGAGATTGCAATGAGATGGATCAATGGGAGTAAACCAGCTACGGTTTTCGGGGCCCGTGGTAGGAGACCTTAGCCAATTTACCCAATATGTGACCCAAACAGTGTGGTGGTGGGAGGAATTTTAGTGGATCTCTATTCAGAGCAGATAAGATTGATGAGATAGTGTGAACTGGCTTTTATGCGAATGGATGTTCGTGCTTTGACTTGGCCACCCACTTCCAAGGAGAATGACGACCATTGTGTATGTATGAATGTTATACGCTGGTTTGCATTCTTTGAACTAACGTCTTTTATTAATAATTTTTATTGAGCTAATCAGTGACAGATTCTCTTATCAACATTTCCATGACTGCAATTTAGACCTGGCACTCTAACAGGTCAGTTAGTAGTCTCCATGACAAAATGGTAGCGTCTGCGACTCTGAGGCGGCAGGTCGAGGGTTCGCGCCCCGTCACGGACTGAGGTTAGTAAGGGCATACACTCAGGGTAACGATTGCAACTGCCAAAACAAGTCCTTCGTAAGAAGGCAACCGTCCTAGCCCTTAGTAGAAAAGGGAGTTCGTGACGTAAAACTGAATCCATCCATACTATCACAAGTCAGTAACTTTTTTCGATAACTCCTTTGCCACTGTTGTAAATTGGAACAAACTCTGCCGTTCTTCTTATATCAAGAAACTGAAATTCATTATTACTGAAATTCCCTTTTATATCTGAACATTCTATCAACACAAAAAAATCCATATAGTTAATGTATATATGTGTTTACGCATGTATGTATATAAGATGTATGTATGTATGTATACGTACTTGCAAATATTTATGTATTCCTGTAAAGATGCATGTCGATAATGGTTTATATATATATATATATATATATATATATATATATATATATATATATATATATATATATATATATATATATATATATATATATATATATATAGCATGGTGTATATATGCATTCGTCTATGGATTATATATTGATGTACTTAATTCTGATAATTTTTTATGAGTGTGACATCGGGACAGGCAAAAAAAAATTCCTAATCAGGCCCTGGCACCAAAAAAGCTTAAGACGAAGAAAAAAGTAGTTTTATTTATGTATTTGTATAATTCCACTATATCTGAAACAACATTATTTATACATTTATGAAAATTTTACTCCATTACACATGCAATATTGTTATATATTTTCCCGAGCTGGACAACAGTAGAACAACGCATTACCATAATAGACTTCTTATAACGAGTATTAAGCCGTTTTCGCACCAAAGTGACACGTCGCACGTGGCACGCCAGTTGAAAAGGAACATACGGAAATATATCAAACCTTTCACACACAAGTGGCGTGACACGTCCCATGTGCCGCGTGCGACTTGCGTCGCAAGTTCCATGTGGCACATGGGACGTGTCACACCACTTCTATGTGAAAGGTTTCATATATTTCCGGATGTTCCTTTTCAACTGGCGTGCCACATGCGACGTGCCACTTTGGTGTGAAAGCGGCCATAGCTGCAACCAGACTGCTTCTCTTGATGTTGTAACTTTCATTCTTGGTATACGCCTTTATTAATTTTTCCTTTGCAATACTGCAAAATTATACAGACATATATACAGTGGCCGAAATTCCCCGTGTACTGTAAGTAGTGACCGAGTCAAAACACACAGCCTTTCACCAGAAAGATACTTTACTCCCTCTCGCCCATTTTTGGGAAGAGAGGGTCACAACAGTTGTCCCCCACTCTGTATATCCATTTACGATATATATGTGTGTGTGTGTGTGTGTGTGTGTTTGTGTGTTTGTGTGTGTGTGTGTGTGTGTGTGTGTGTGTGTGTGTGTGTGTGTGTGTGTGTGTGTGTGTGTGTGCCCTTCCTCTTTAGATACAAAGGTTATATTAGTTGTAATAATCAACAAGAAAGTGAAAAAGGAGACCAACTTATTCTTGAAAATTATATATAGAAAAGACTATGAATTATTGATAAAAATGTAAATCCTTAATTATATATGTAACCACAAATACAGGTAAATACTCTGCAGTGTCACACATGACCTACATTGTAATCATTATGTGTGTGTGTGTGTGTGTGTGTGTGTGTGTGTGTGTGTGGGCAGAAATCATTGGGTATGATAAAATGTTATGTTAATTGTTTAGAAGACAATAAAGATAAAACATGATGCTGTTGTGACTGTGATATTCGAATTATTGATGTATAAGTAAAGATCTCTTATCAATACACAAGGGACATAATACCTTTTATAAAGAGGTTGGCCAAGTCAAAGCAATAGCTTAGATTTTTGCGGGAGGAAAATGCAGAGGAGGTTTTCCAGGTCCCCTCGCCCCTCTCGCCACCTATTCGACTTTACGACATGCAAAGAAGCACGGAGGCAGATTTTTCCATGAGAAGGAAAATAAAAGTGCAGAGAGAGAGAGAGAGAGAGAGAATTAGTGAGAGAGAGAGAGAGAGAGAGAGAGAGAGAGAGAGAGAGAGAGAGAGAGAGAGAGAGAGAGAGAGAGAGAGAGAGAGAGAGAGAGAGAAATGACCCATGGTAGGCAGAGGATGTTCAACTCCTCACTTAGAAAAATCCATATATCCATCTCTAAATATATATATATATATATATATATATATATATATATATATATATATATATATATATATATATATATATATATATATATATATATATATAGAGAGAGAGAGAGAGAGAGAGAGAGAGAGAGAGAGAGAGAGAGAGAGAGAGAGAGAGAGAGAGAGAGAGAAAGAGAGAGAGAATTGGATATATATATATATATATATATATATATATATATATATATATATATATATATATATATATATATATATATATATATATATATATATATATATATATATATATATATATATATATATATATAAACTGCATACTTTAGTATACATAAATAGAAACATTAATTATGATTGATATGAACTCAACTTTTATATTTAATTTATTAAAGATGAACACATCGATATAGAAAATGTCAAAGGTATTTATAAAAATGACGAAGTGAACTATTGCTCGTAAGGTCAAACAAAGAATGAAAACTTTAATATATATATATATATATATATATATATATATATATATATATAAATGGGTAAACAAACAAATGAATAGGAAAATTAATTAATAAATAAACAGATAAGGAGCGAATAATAACATCTGTCTCCATAACATAAGAAAACTCGTGGGTTGTTACATAAAAGAATAAAAGAGCATCATATTTGTTACTACTACTACTACTACTACTACTACTACTACTACTACTACTACTACTACTACTACTACTATTATTACTACTACTACTACTACTACTACTACTACTACTACTAATAATAATAATAATAATAATAATAATAATAATATCTCATTCATATTTGTTTCATGAGTAAGCATATATAATTCTAAAGAGATATAAGAGGAGGAGGAGGAGAAAGGAGATAAGAATGACTGGAAAAAGAACTGCTCTCCCTCCTTTGATGAATTTCACACCTAGTCAGACTTCAAAGTTTGATAACGTGGCGAATTTATCGCTAGAGAGGCAACATTTAAGAATTTTGAAGATATTATTCTGTAGGTAGGGTATTATTATTATTATTATTATTATTATTATTATTATTATTATTATTATTATTATTATTATTATTATTATTATTATTATTATTATTAGTATTATTATTATTGTTGTTGTTGTTGTTGTTGTTGTTGAATCCTTTTAAAGGTAGATCTATATTCTTTTTGACTTTTCCTGCATCACAGCAAAATCATGTTATAGATTCTATGTTGTACTGACCAAGAATTATATATATATATATATATATATATATATATATATATATATATATATATATATATATATATATATATATATATCCAAAAGTATATTTTTTTTTCAGATACAGCAGTGATGGCCATTGTTATGTGATATATATCTGGATTTTTTTTAAAAGCCTCTGGCCCATTATAGTAAACTATGCAAGAATCCCCAGATATCTAAAGCATTTCGTGCACTTGAGAGTGCATAAATTAACATGGTTGTAAAACATTGAGTCACGGACTGAAAATTAGACTGCTCAGAAATTGGCACGTATGATTCATGGCTCCACACATGATAATGGGATTATGTGGCATTGCAGCTGCCTATAGAAAAGGGATTTAGATGTGAAGATAAGCCATGATTAACTTCTCTGTCTTTCTGTATGATTTGTTTTTTACGTCACGAACTCTCTTTTCTACTAAGGGGTAGGACGGTTGCCTTCTTGCGAAGGGCTTGTTTTGGCAGATGTAATCGTTACCCTGAGTGTATGCTCTTACTAACCTTAGTCCGTGACGGGGCGCGAACCCTCGACCTGACGCCTCAGAGTCACAGACGCTACCATATTGCCACGGAGACTACCTCTGTCTTTCTATATATAAGACCATAATCTTTCTTATAAGGGAGGGGGGGTTGGCCGAGTTAGAGCAAAACCTTGACTCTTTGAAGGAGGAGAATATATAGCAAGGGATTACCAGTACCTTCTCTCTGCCCCGTTTAGTTGAATTTTTCTACACGCAGGTGAACACGGAGGCGGTAGTATTGTCCCCTACTCCATTCTAAGTATGAAGTAAACCATTATACCTTCAAAAATGAGGCACATATTTGCTGGCATATAAATTCCACTTACATAGTGGACTGCTAATTGCATGTTATAATATACGCCTGGCTACTTGATGTTTCGTATATACGGCGTTGTGATGTAAAACACCAGGTTTCGTATAATAGAGAATGAGATTTCGTACAATAGAAAATTTCAGTAAATTGAAATTTTGTTTAGGAAATAAAACGCCACGATATTATTAGCTGCTTAAAAAAAAAATTTAGCATGTCATGTGATTTTGCGCATAACTTATGTTAACTACTGGTCGGACGTGTTCGTTTTTCCGATGTGTTTCGATGTGGAAAAATGGGGGTGCTGTTGTGTATTTCGGCGTATACTTTGGCGGTAAAGTGCATTTTAATTAGTCTTTATCTTTTGTCTTTATTTTTGTTTATTTTTAATTCATTCTAGATGCATATATTAGTATTAATACATACTTACCAATATATTTAATTTTTCAAATCTTGATTAATCTTACACTTTAATTATGTTTCAACTTCGACTGATAATTAACACAGGAGATCTAAAGATTTTGATATCTTTGATGTGAAAGATTAAGGGCCGTTTATTTAGCACTTAACCTCCCTATATATATATTAATCCTAACCTAACCTGACGATATGTTTTTGTAAATAATTGTGTAAATAACTATGTTTATATGTATATTTTAAAATAAAATAACTTTTTAATTAATATTTGACTTTGGATTTTTTTTCTTTTAACGTTTTGGGAACCCCCAAAAATGGGTCTCCTGCAATAGTATACCAAATACATTAGAGATTGGAACAAGTAACACTTTATTAACACTAATTACTGAATTGGCTCATAATCAATTTTTGACAAAAAAAAATCTGTACGAAACCTCGTCCGATTTTATATACGAAACGTCGTTCTCTGTACGAAACCTCGTTTTTATATCTATGTACGAAACCTCGTGTCTCCTATACGCCTTAGGCTGCGAGTACCAGATTTTTTTTTTTATTGTGTGATCGAGGCATCATAAAGGGTGATGTCTTAGAGCCTTCATAAATAGTGGGTGACTTTTAAGTGACGGGTATAGCCTCTGCCTACCATAGTTCATTCTCTCTCTCTTTTACATTTTCTTTTTTCTTTTAGATGAACGAGTTCAATCCTAGTGAGGAGGTTAGCCCCTTCTTCCTCTTGTAATTCATTTTATCTTTCTCTTCATTCTCTTCTCTCTTTCCTGGAGATAGGTGGCTTCTGTCCAAGTGAGGAGTTGATCTCTCTCTTCTAACTGTTCTTTCTCATTTTTAATCTAAAATTTCTTCTTTTATTTTTTGTTGAGGGGTGCACTCTATCCAAGTGAGGATGTGAACATCTATACCTTCCATAATTTGTTCTCTTTCTTTAGTTTATTAGATGTGTTCTTTTGTCTCTCATGGTTCATTCTCAGTTACCTCGTTCTCTTTCTAAGTTTTACTTGGGTGTGGGCCAGAAATTACCGGCTCCGTTTTCCTTTGCGTGTCGTAACAGTCGATTAAATATGCAAAGAAAAGGGATAGTAATCCCCCCACCCTTCATATTTCCACCTCTGTCTTTGCCACTTCTCTTGTAAAGGAGAATATGACCTTTGCATGTTGTTGTTATCCGTTGTATGTGTAAATTATATCCCAATTATGGTGTTAGACACAGACAGGTTAGAGCAAGGGAATAACGGCTGGATGCCCTTCCTAACGACCCGCGATATATTCGATCTCGGGTATGTCACTTCCCAAGTCGATTGCTTTTGACCACTGCGCTACGCTACATAGATAGTTTAACAGTTGAGTATATATAGACAGTTCCACCCAGAAGGTTCCCGTTTCTACTTCCTAATGTAAGCTGCAGCAGCTTCTCTCCCCATCAGATTCAGTTGGGGATAAATGGGAGAGGATAGTGGAGACCTTACAGTGATTGCCTCTATCAGCTCAGCAAGCTCATTGAGTACAGCATAAGATAATTTATCATTTATGAAAAATGTGGGTCCCTCCCGCAGGGGGAGAAATAACTGAGTTTAAAGAGAGAGAGAGAGAGAGAGAGAGAGAGAGAGAGAGAGAGAGAGAGAGAGAGTGCGTTTGTACTTGTTGCCAAGAATGACAAAAGAAACCACGTGGTAAGTGACCACGCCCCGCTGTAAGTAACTTACTTGGCTTTGAATCCGAAGGTAAAATGTGTCTTATTTTATCTTCTCTATGACCGGGTTACGCCAGAAAAAATCTGTTTCAATCTTCCGTCATTTCTTCTCTTTGTGTGTGTGTGTGTTTACTCATTAACACCTATCATATCTTATTCTAAAATTATGAGTGCATTTTGCATCGACAGTGTCTTTGCTTAGCGAATTCCAACTGTCATCTGTTCTCACACTAAAATAAAACTTTCTTTCATCCTGCAGAGAAATATTCTTAAGATGTTTCAGAGTATGTCCTCTAGTCTTAGATCCACCTATGTCAAAATA
>JAXCGZ010015264.1:85000-95000 GCA_037179515.1 Halocaridina rubra | reverse complement strand
TACATTCACACACAATGATGAAACATTGGAAAAATATCCAAGAGAACCAAACAATAATTTTAGTTATCATTAACTAACCCAGATACATACAAAGTTTTTGGAGGTTTACTGTATTAAATTTTTACTTTTACACCCCAAAAAATCGATAATAGAATGAGAAATTGTCTTAGGAAAAGATAATAATGTTGGTCATTAATTTATGTCTTAACTAGGAGTGAACTAATATAAAAATCCAACATAATTTTTGCCATTTTATGTTACTGTTTATTCCCATTTGAATGGGGGTAGACACAGGTTGGAGCGGGGTAATGAAAACTAGATGCCGTACCTAATGGCCCGCAGTGGGCTTGAAATCTGGTTTCTCAGTTCCCAAGTTTAGTAGATTAACCACTGTGCTATAGTGCTGCTCCCCTGACAAATCACACCTGAAATTGTTCTTATTTTCATGATATTTTGTAGGGTATTTGGAGTTTATGGGTCCAAATTGGTTTAAAGTTTGCCTAAGCTTTATCTAAACTAAAAACGATACTTAGTACCAAGCCTGATTTAGGTAGAGTGAATTGCATAAAGTATGTACAGGCATGCAATTCAGGGATCTCTTGAACCCTGTGTAAAGTTAAATAACCATAATTTGTTCGGTTAGAATAACTGTTTTGTCTTGTAAAGATGAACGACCTCAGAGTACCCTTGGTTTATTCTTCTTTGCAAGATCGCAGCTCAGTTATTTTGGCTAAGAGTATGTGGGGTTGTAAGGTAATGCCTTTACGCAAGTTAAAACATTTTTTCTTACTTGCTTTAACTATACCTAAAATGAATTGGAGTGTTGTTTTTATGGTTTTCAAGTAAACACAACTATATCTATGCACTCAAGTTATATCTGAATATTACTACATAATTTTTGAGGGGACTGCCATAGCATAGTGATAGAATGCCCGATTTGGGAGGTGATGGACCTGTGTTTGAGCCCATGTCGGGGTGATTGTGATTCTCCGGTTGGGAATCACACTGATCTAACTATTTAGATGAATGTTGTTGTTGTTGTTCCGAGTGTTACGTCACGGACTCCCTTTTCTACCAAGGGCTAGGCCGGTTGCCTTCTCGCGAAGGACTTGATTTGGCAGTTGTAATCGTTACCTTGATTGGTAATAGTCATGAAGTCACAGCTTGGTCAGATTTTTTTTATATACGTATGGTTGTTTTAGACTCAAAAACCTATTTAAGTTACACCTCTGTGTAGAAAGTGAATTGTAATGAGAATATATTATGGAAATATATATGTTGTGGCTGCCTTGGTCCAGTGTGTGCATGTGGGCGTATATCATCATCTTAATTTTAAACAGACTCGAGACTGGTTTTGTAACTTAGATCTCATGATTAGGGATTGGTCGGGATAGCATATCAGAATATTATTAATACTTTAATAGGAAAATGTATATTTTGCAATAGGCAACATAATCTAGATTCAGGAAAATGATTATGATGAAATGCTTGGCAGAGAAACACTGACCACACAGAGGATCCCGAGGAGGGGGCTGGTTACATTGAAACCTGTCTACTTCATTTCTTTTATTACATTTGGGGCTACCCTGCTTGCTTTAGCATGATATGACGTTTATGTGATTAATTTACTGAGAATATGTTCAGGTATCCCAACAATGAACATAGCACTGAACACACCAGCAATGAACACAGGATCATAGCACTGAACACACCAGCAATGAACACAGGATCCCAGTGCTTTGGAATTGCAATACAATTTTCTTTGTTAATATCAGCTGACCCCAAATAAGCCCTCATGCACTGATACCATATGATTTTCAAGTGTTCGATTTGGAGCCTTGAGTTCATATAAATATTACTCCTTTAAGAGCTCATACCATTGTATTGGTATATTACTTGTTGTCATTAATAGTGTTCCAGTTATAAACAGTGTACAATTTAGATTACTAAGTGGATGATGGTAGTTTATATTGGTTGCTTGCACTTACCTCTATTCAGAGTCTGCACTACAATATTTACGTAAAACAATAATAAGTTGTGCATGTTTTGCTCATAATTTTTGCATTAGGCCTAGTTATTGAAAGTGATTTTGCTGGATGGTGGGCTTATTTTATCCTTTATGTCCTATGATTGTCTTTTAATAGACAGTATATAAATCAGAAAACTTTGTTACTCTTGTTTTATAGCTTCAGAGAGGACTGCATAATTTTTCCCAAGTCTGAAGACATCATGTCTTGAACATATCTGTTGAAGAGAATGGATAGAGAGAGCATTTCCCATTGAGGAAAAAGATCTCTTTGCCAGAATTGATTTTTTGGCAAAAGTTTCTCGAAGATATGTGTAAATTATGCAGTTCTCTGATGCTATACCATAAGTATACAGAAATACTCTTTCTCTAACTTATACATACATAGACATTGATTATTTTATTCTTTGCTGTATTGAACTTGTAATACTTATTGTGTATCAACTTTATGTTGCAGATTTTTACTGTGGAAACGAGCTGATGCAGTAAATGCAGATATCATTGGGAAAAAGATGATGGACTGATAATTATGTGTTATAAGATTTATCTTTTTAATGTAGGTATGAATATATGATTACATCAAAAGTAATTGATGCATGTTAGAGACAAAGAACTAGGGATGTGAAGTTGGCAATGGACTGCTGGTAATGGTGAGGGGAACACGAGTGATGCATTGGTGCTGTCATACCCTGTGAAAATTTAGGACGAAAGTGACACCACTTGGTTTCAGAAAGAGCTAAAGCATTGGCTGTGGCTTTGAAGGCTTTTTCAGAGGCAGTTGAACTTAAAAATCGAGCCTTCTATTTTTTTTTTATTTTAATGTCTGTTTAAAAGTCGCCAAGTTGAGTACGTTTGGGCATCCTTTTCTGCGCCCCACCATGTCGGATGATGAAGATAAACCTCCGGCTCCTCCTGTCAGATTAACATCAACGAGGTAAACTGGATACAGTTAATTTTTATAATAGCTACATGGTATATGTTATTATCATTGAATAATGGAGTTAATAGATGTTCTAACCAGTTTTTATTCTAGTAAGGATACAAGACATGCTTTGTAGGATCTGCTCAGAAAAGGTAATCATCAAACCTGAGATATTATCAGCCAAGTTTTGAGACTGTTCATCTGATCTCTTAGTCTAGATTCTGAAACACTAAAGTCATTAAATTTACTTTTGCTCATGTGATTTTGTGTATGTGTAGAATAATTTAATCTCTGCAAATTGCTTTGCAGGGCTGAACCAGTAATGTCTGTCGACATGAGGCCTTTACCTAAGGAACCAGAATCCGAGAAAAAGAAGCACAAAGGACATAAAGTAGGGAAACGCCACAAAGATGATAAACCAAATATATCCTATCCAACTAATTTCGAGCATACTATTCACGTGGGATTTGATGCTTGTACCGGTGAATTCACGGTAAGTCAAGAATGTGCTTGCAGACAAATTCTTAAGCTTATTTTTATTCTTTTTACGTTAACTTTTAGTACCACTTTGATGTGATATGCAGGCACTATATTATATTCTTTTTGGCTCTTATATTTGTTCTGCCATCTTCATATGCTTTCCTTTCTATTGATCAGTACTTTTCCATCTTGAAAACTCTTATGGCTGTGGAAACAGAAGCTTGTATTAGTCAAATGTTGAATTAGATCATCATACTATGTAGTCTTATGTTACAAATATTTAAACTCTGTGGGTCGCACATCACATTCAAGTTCTGAGCTAAATTACCATGAGTTTTGTATCAGGTACAATAGGCATTTGAATTTTCCTCTAATGAATTTGTTGCATTAGGTTATACTGTACATTACTCACATTTTTAACATTATCGTCACATGCATATCTGGTTGAGTCTGTATATGAAGCTTATACTGCACTCTCACCATCTCACTTGAGTCGGTTCATAAAGCTTATTATGCAAACTCACCTTCTCACCTGAGTCTGTATATGAAGCTTATTATGCAAACTCACCCTCTCACTTGAGTATATAAGCTTATACTGCAAACTCACCCTTATGTTTTGTGGCCTCCAACAATCATTGCACTTTTTAGAGTGAGGAGTCACTTAATGCTGGTATTTATATAGTATAGTTATAGCTGCGTTTCAGCCATTTCTTTATAAAAGAACCATGATTGAGGGTCTCTAAGGTTTTTTTAGTTGTATTTGTTGTGCAGTAAGTAATAGTATTCTTTTTCATGCATTATGCATCCCCTCTCACACTTAGTATTGTGGCCAAAAATATTCTTCGAATCTCTATTTAGAATCATTCACTTGCAGTCATATGTATACAGTATGTCATAATTATCAAATAAGACTGAATTCCTACCCAGTCTTGAAAGTAATGATAATAGTAATTGTGTACATGACGTCTTACTCTGGAAGTGTTAACAAGGTTAGTATGGTAACAAAAAAGGAAAAGAGAAATTTGAGGTAACAGAGCTCCATCTTGCTGACGTTATCCTCAGTTTGTCTGGTAATGCATCTTGTCTTTTGCTCAATCGAAGAGAGTTCTCATATGCAACAAACATCTTGTCATTTACTCAAGAGGAGAGAGTTCTCATTTCTAGTATAAACACATATGTATAGATCATTCTCATAAAATTTAAGAGCGATTTCTAGCGCATTCAGTACTTGTGTCACCTGGAGCTCCAGTTGTCTTAACTGCCATATTCTTAATCCACTATCACATATTTTCTCTGTTGCACTTACTTTTTCTACTATATATTTATTCAGGCGAATTTTCAAGTTGACAGTGGTTTCAGACACTTTAAAAACTTTTTCCTCAATTGTGGGAATGTAAAATTTTTATAGCTTCCATAAGATATAAACCTACTCTTGTAAAAAAAATATATACTGTATATTCCATGAAAGGAATTGAAATATTTTTAATTGAAATTGCTGTATTTCAAAGTGTAGGTATTTTGTCTCATCAACTGATAAGTTTTCCCTAGCTCCAGTCCCGAAAAAGACTTGAAGCTCACACTGAGCTTATTATCCAGAATTGTTACTGGAAGCAGTCTTTCCATAATGGAGCATTCTTAATATAAGGAACAAAAACTCTTATCCTTTAGCTTTGTGTAATTGTTATTCGACTTTTTAGGTTTTCATACCCTCTTGCCTGTCTTTGCACATAATCAGTGATACTAATGTTGCTGACATTTTGAAAAGTTAAAGAATAATTTCTTCTTAAATCTCATTATCTGTTTTAGACTTTGCAGTTAGCATTATGGCTTTTAAACACTGGTACTTATAGTTTAGACTACAATGAATAAATAATTACTGAGACTAATTGGAAACCTATAGATGATGTAAATTACAGTACCTGTGACAAAACTGAATTAAGATATCAGTGGCTTTTGAAGTGGGGGGGAGGAGGTAGGTCAGGTAAAATTGTTAAATGGAGACTTTTCACGTGTTGGACAGGCTGGCTAAATGTTAGAAGTTTCTTTGTGACTGTATGTTAACTGCATCTTTATTTTTTCATAGTTTTTGCTAAATTTGTTTTGGTTTGTTATCTCTTTGGTTATTGTTTTAATCATGTATGCCATGGTAGCATAGTGGTTAAAGCATTTGACTCGGGAGATTACAGACAAGCGATCGAGACCCCCGCTAGATGTTAGGAAGGGCATCCAGCCTTAATTCCCTGGCTCCAACTTGTCTGTGTCCACCTCCATAATGGGGATTAATATACATAAAACTGCAAAGAGCAAATTGTATATCTCTGAGCCGTATTTTTGGGTGGAGGTTTAGGTTACTGATGTTATAATAACTAAATAATCCAGATAATCATTAGACTGGTGTGTGTGAGAGAGGGAGAGAGACTGTTATTAGAATTATTTTTTCATTATTTTAGAAAATTCATCAGCTATCCTATCTAGGATGTAAGTTCCAAACAAGAGAGTTGCGTCATTAATATTTTTCAGGCTTTGTTTTGATAGCATGATAGTGGAATTTAAAACATTTTTCAGATTGCTTTATTATTCTTACCTTTCAGACATTGCAAAAAATAATATTCATAATTGATACTGTCTCCCACACTGATGTATAATTTCGACCAAGGGAATGAACTAATCCAAAGCTATCAGAAAAGCACCTCTGCTGCTATATCCTTACCTCTTTTGATGCTTTCTTGACAACAATATTTTTAAAAGCCTTGTGCTCCCCTTCCGCTTTTAGGTTCCTTCTATGGCATGTTAGGAATACCTAGGTAGTACCTCTTCTACTTAATCCCCCATGGGTTTAAATACCATTGCATAATACTTTCGCCTTAGTGTCTCAATTAAGGATTATCACTCTTTCTTAGTGTTGAATTTTATTTATACATTATCTTTGTAAATGAATAACTTCTTTATTTCAGAGGGATCAACATTAACCATATATAATATATATTCTTGTATTTAAGTGCCTAATAATCAGGCATCATATTTATTTCACAATTTTTATATATGATAGAAATGGGCTTTTGTTTCCATGCTCTGGAACTATTGTTTTGATATTGTAAATTTGAGGAGTTTTTATTATCCTAGAGATTTTTCTAACCTGTCTGAGCACTTTTTGTGCTGACCAGTACTTGTTTTGTGATTTCCTCTGATGTTATCCAGTTGAATACCATTGCAAAAAAAGTTAAACATTTGAGTTGCTGACAGGTAAAAAATTGTATTCAAGGTTTATCCTTACTATTAAGGCTGCATTATCCAACATATCAGTATGTACATAATTTGCATGCTTTGGGGAAAGTTTATGGAACGGGTTAGTCTATTTTTCTAGAATTACGTATTACCCTCTCTCTGCAGGCCAATTTTCTGATATGAAAACAACTCTTGAGAGATTTTTTTTATGATAATTTTTTTTTTAATTGAAGAGATACAAAATCATGGAAATATGATTTAATTTTATTGTGATTTATATGCCGAGTTGTTTTGCACAGCCCATTATGCAGACATGATCCTTTTTTCTTTCATGCAGCCCGCAGGGGAACATACCAGTCAGGTGCACATTTTTTTTAATTGGTTTGCTCGTATCCCAGCCCATTTATTCGTATATCAACTTACCTTTTTCTTTCGTTTTGCTTGTTCCTCACCCGTCCACCCCCCCACTTCTCGTTTTTACATAGGTTTTAAATTCCCCCTCCTCCTCTTTTTGTGTGCTTATGATCAGCCTCGTCTCACTGATGTTCCTCATATGTAGAATGCTTGTTTAGTGATGTGTATTAGCACTGCACATGTTTTAATTTTTTATTGTTTAGTTATTAGATTTTTTTTATTTAGACATGCAAGATATATCTCCCTACTCTTCCATAAATTAGAAAAAAAAATATTTCGAGTGTGCAAACAAGTTGATAGATATATATATATATATATATATATATATATATATATATATATATATATATATATATATATATATATATATATATATATATATATATATATATAATAATAATAATAATAATAATAAGAACTTGGATCATTTATTGCTTAGAATATTATACTTTCATATTCATAATTGCTGCTTCTATTTTCTAACTCACTAATGATGTTTTATATATGTGTGTGTGCGCGTGCATCATTAATGATATTGTTATTAAGTGCCCTTTCTACTTCATATTTTGTTCTGTGAGAAGCAATTATACATAATAGGATCCTTTTTCTAGGACACTTCACATTAACATAAACTCAATAGCCATTGGATGTTCCTCATTTCTGTTTATTTTCCTTCTTGGAAATGTGACAGACTTTAGATTTCACATCGTGAAGGATGTTTAATGCGGTATTTGTTACGAAATTCTATTGCTTATCTTGGTAAATTTTGTTTGGAAAACCCATTTTAGGTTTGATTTTTTTTTTTTTTATCACATTTTAAGTTTGAATATATATATATATATATATATATATATATATATATATATATATATATATATATATATATATATATATATATATATATATATATATATATACTCTCTCTCTTTGTATGAACTCATGTAATGTCTGACGCCTTGGCGCAATAAATTAATAAAATAATAAAATAAATACTCTCTCTCTCTCTCTCTCTCTCTCTCTCTCTCTCTCTCTCTCTCTCTCTCTCTCTCTCTCTCTCTCTCTCTCTCTCTCTCTCTGCTCTCTCTTTTTTTTATGAGCGTGATACTGGGACAGGCAAAAATTACCCTCATCAATAAAGGCCTGGGCATGAGAAAACACCAAGACGAAGGAAAAGAAAAAGGTTAAGGATAAGGCAGAGATGAGGTAATGATACACAAAGAAAAACGACAGACGAAAAATATAGTCAAAGTACAGAGGACCTAGAGATATGGAGGATTAGGCTTTGAGGTGACGATAGCTCCTGTTTTTGAAGGAAGACAGGTCACAAGAATATGGGAAGATAGAAAGATCCCAGTAGAATGTTGTTTCAGTTTTACATTGGAGGCCAATAAGTAGTTATTAAATTATTAATTAATTAATTTTTCGACCTACCTGGCTGGTGCGGTAAATTCAAACTGCGCACCAAGACAGTTTGTGAGTGCGGCGGATGAATGCACAGCTAGCAGCACAGCTGTATTCATATTTATCAAGTTAATAGTTTTATTTGGTTATATTGAAGGATTATTTTGAATTAAAAAAAAACACCAAACATAGCTGTAAATTAGATTTTATTCAAAATACACACAAATACACAGCTAACAGCACAGCTGTCTTCGTAATTATCATGTCAATGGCTTTATTTATATATTTGTTTTTATATGTGGTTATATTGAAAGATTATGTTGGATTTAAAAAAACAAACAAACCAAACACACAGTTGTAAATACGATATTATTCTAAATACACACAAATACACAGCTTGCAGCATAGCTGTATTTGTATTTATCAAGTTAATGGCTTTATTTATTTATTTTTATTTATATATTTGGGTATATTGAAGGATTATATTGAATTTAAAAAAAAAGACAAACGAACACATAGCTGTAAATAAGATTTTATTCAAAATAAGAATGCACAGCTGTATTCTGTATTTATCAAGTTAATGGCTTTATTTATGTATTTTTTTTTTATGTTTGGTTATATTGAAGGATTATGTTGAATTTAAAAAAAGAAAATACCAAACACATAGCCGTTAATATGATTTTATTCAAATTAGTTTGTTGAGGGTTATGTAAGAATCCTCCGTCATGCGGCATTTGAAGAAGAAGAAGAAGCACAGCTCAGTTTCCTCTCACCGGCCACATTTTGTCTTGTTTGTGTTGCTCGTTACTGATATTACTATGTTTCCCAAGCGTAGTGGGACTGAGGTTAGTAAGGGCATACACTCAGGGTAACGATTACATCTGCCAAAACTAGTCCCTGTAAGAAGGCAACCGTCCTAGCCCTTAGTAAAAAAGGGAGTTCGTGACGTAAAACCGAATCCAGTGGTGATAGTTATGATGGCAGTGCTACGAAGAAATGATAAGCCATTACCATGGAAATTAAAGTTGAAATAGTAAAACGCTTGGAAAAGGGAGTGAAAGTGAAGGGTTTGTGGCCTGTAGGGGTTGAGTTAATCGTTTTAAAAATCGTACTAATTTGCATAACCTATGGGTGCAAGGTGAAGCTGCTAGCTAGTGGTGATGAGAAAGCAGCAAAAGAGTTTCCCAGTGTGTTAGCAGAAATAATTAGGGAGGGGGGGTTACTGTACCTTGCAATACCATTTTCCACTTATAAGTAGACATGTAAATGAACAGGTAAGTATGAGGGTTATACATAAACTTACAATGAAGAGAAATTTAGTTACGGAGTGAATAGATGATAATCATAGTAATAACAATAACACAGTAGTAATACTAAAATTAATGATGATAATACGTGATGATAATGATACTAAAGTAGAGCATTAGCAATAAATTTCGCATTAATATGGAGATATGAGAGTAAAGGTAAGACATAGTGTACTGCAGTTTTGTATTACTGTAGTGCTTTAATAATTTCATATTTAGTATACT
>JAXCGZ010015264.1:0-80000 GCA_037179515.1 Halocaridina rubra | reverse complement strand
TTGGTGCGTGGTTTGAATTTACTGCACCAGCCAGGTAGGTGGAAAAGTTAATTTATTATTGATTTATTAATTATTTTTTGGCGTTTACCGTAACGGCAAAACGACACTGTACGAGGACTCCCTTTTTTATATATATTATATTGCATCATAGCAGGATGGACGAGATCTGTAACATATTTATGAAAATAGCCTGCCTTCTGTCTTGTGGGTGATCACAGTCGTAGATAAAATCAAACTAACAAGAGAAAGAAACGAACTCGCAAGCAAGAAGATATGATTATTGCATCTCTCAACTCTTACTTGTTCTCATTTATCACGTTTTGTACTTCATTAAGACCAGTGTATGCCTTGGTTGTTCATGGTTTATCCAGACTATGTATAGTTAGTTACCTGTTATATCATACTCTTAGAACAATTCATCCAAGTCGCACAATATCTTACATGCTCTTCATGTTTATGAGGTTAAAGCCGCTTGTTTTTATTGAGCATAGTCCACCTTAGTCCACAGTATTATTAATCTACCTCTGTTGAAAACTCTTGTCAACTTTTACTGTCTATTTTTTTCATATCACTGTCCCTTTATCCAGCATCTATGTTCCTTATCACATTTATCAATTCATATCTTTTTTGTGGGACTTGCTTCCATTTACAAACAAGCTTGCTTTGGCAAACCCGGAGCAGCACCTCTTAATGTATGTAATACCAACAATCTCTCATTTTCCTATTCTCCAGCACTAAGTCAATAGCAGTTTTGATAGTGATAATAACAATGATGCACTTTTTCTTATTTCTAAGTTAATATTATATATCAATGAAGCTAATAAGTTAGCAATAGTTGCAATGAGAGAACCTTTCATAGTATTTCACCATACCTTGTCATGTCTCATCTCTTTTATATGTGTTGTTTTGGTAATAAGATAGTCAGGGAGAGAGAACTTTCCATATCCCAGCTGTTTGAACCTTTTATTCACCGTCTATAACATGGAATATCTGGGGAATATTTACTTGCGTCTTATCCTAGAGAAGGTATAGCAATCATAGAGGGAACATATTTCTTCTATATATCATTAAGGAGAGACTTTTCCAGTAAACTTTAAAATCTCTGATAAATCTGCACGAGGATAAAGAGGAAGGGACTACTTTGTCGACAGGATTGAATTGGTTCTTTGGTATACATCTGGGATTAACAATGAAACTTCAGAAATTATTCTTTATATACTTTTATTTATTTATTATGTTTTGCTCAGCAGCCTCAGAAATTGTCATGTACTTGAATGTTAAATTATATTTCCTCTTGCACATAGAAAAAGAGTGGAAATACCAAGGTGTAATTCCCGCTTTATGGAATAGCAACATTATTTTCTCTGATTCTTTGTACGAGATGAAAACCTACATTGTTTTTTTGTAGTGCATAGCATTCTTATTTTAGTTATGAATTTTGGGTAGTAATTTATTATTAGATTAGTTATGAATCATACAGTATTTTACGGTTATTATCTTTTTACGTACTATAGTGTGGATGTGTGAGCAATGCCATTGTATACTGCACCATTTGTCTCCATGTCCACCTCTTCAAATATGAATATAGTATGTTATTTTCCAAATAAATGATGAATATTTTATTGTTTACTTATAAATGCTTTTAATTTATAGTGTTTTGTATAGTTTTCCATATGTGATATATTTGTTTGTTCAAGATGTCTTTTCATAATTGTGTTGCCGAATGTATTTGTGCTTTGTAAAAAATACAAATACAATAGATGCAGTACTGTACCTTCATGTATATTTCTGTGCTGTATGTATAATAATAATATCTCTGCCTTCCGCATAAGTTAGCAAAGGCAAATGACTAATTCAGGCTGCCATACTTTATGAACGTTGTTTATATATAGGATTTATGTGAGTTTCATAAGTTTGAACCAGATTTCTTTATAGATCTGTCCAGCAACATAAGCTTCAGTTATACCTTAAATTACTCATATTTTACCTTTCTTGAGCTAGACTATTTATTGCAGGTCTAATAAGGCTATCTATTACTGACTTTGTATGTTATTACGTATTCTATATTGCTAACTACAATATAATGGTACTGTAAATGATGTAAAACAACACTGATATGCATTGCAATCATTTCAGTCTCGCATAAAAAATAGGATGTAGCAGTACTTAAAGAACAGTACAAACAATTTCATTAACTTTGCCAACTCATGCAGAATAAGCTTGGCAGATGTCAGTCGAGGTAAATTAGTCTTGCTCATGAATTTTGAACAATTAAAGACTAACTCTGTAATTTGATTGTTTACAGGGAATGCCTGATTCATGGACCAAGTTACTATCCATATCTAACATAAGTAAACAAGAGCAGAAGAATAATCCTCAGGCTGTATTAGATGTTTTGAACTATTATGATGCTTCCACAAAAGAACACCAAACATCTAAGTTTATGACTGTAGCAAAAACTGTTGGTGAGTTTAAGCTGTCAAAGTTTGTCTTGTGTATAATTGTGTACACCATTCATTCCAGGGTTGGAAGAGGTATTCATCTATTATAGCTGATCTTCCAGAGCTATAATATAACAATATTGTTGTAATAACTTTGAATTATTATTTTATCCATGAAGGTTGGGCTTCAGAAGAGCTCCCAGTATGATGAGAGTCCCAGATCTGAGATAACGAATCTAATTTTTGTCCCTCCAAAGTTCTTTTCAAGGAAAATACTAAAAATTAAACTTGGACCATTTTTGTTCTTATGTGAATTTGGTGCATAGTTTTCTATGCATGTTGTTCTTCCGTATCTGTTACCATTCCCTGTTTACATTGATAAAGACCGAGATGTATACTGTATATTATTTTAGACTTTATTACCTGGTACTTGACAGTTTCCAGATATGTTCAGATGTGGGTAGTTAGTGTAATTTTACCTTTTACTTTTTAATTTTAAGCTAGCATCAAGTCTCTAAACTCATTAATGTTTGATTCTCATCTTTAGTCCCTACTCTTGGCAATAAAGTAGATTGAGCAATATTAACTCCCTGTGGCCTTTTATCACATACACTCGCCACCCATCCCTATTCTGTATATCACGCTCTTCCCAACTCCAATGACATACCACTTGTACACAATGCTCAGTCCACCTCATCCATCCACCTCATGCACAGAGTCAGTGTGTTGAAATGACTTATTATTTTACCATTGGTATTGGAAGAGATAGCAGCAAATGCCACCACTGATATTGAAGGATAGAATTGCAGAGCACACACAAGATAGGGCATGACAGTTTAGCAGAAGTAAATGTCATAATGCTGAGTAGAGAGATTGCATGAAGCAATTATCTCGACTAAAAACCTTACTTTGCTTAATTAGATTTCTTATTCTGGCCATAAAAGCTTATCTGAGTTATAATTAGATTTGATATCTTGCTTTAGTGACATTTTATAAGTAATATATGTCAAAATAACAAAATCCTCATGTTTACAATTTACTGTATTCAAGTGTATCGTGTACTTTTTAATTATTATTATTATTATTATATTGGCTCCCTTAATTTTCGAAAGATGTCTATTACTTTAAGTGGAATTTACTTATCTGGATGATTTGTTATTGGCAGTAGTTATGCAATAAATCCCAAAGTATTAAAATTTGATAAATCGCTTTCTATTCTAGATCCTTCCCCAAGACCTAGCTACCAAGGTGGAGTGAATATATCAGGAGGGTATCCAGCGACTCCCTCTCCACACAAGATATCTGATGCATCCTCAGGGTCTCCTTCTACTCCAGAAACTTGTTCAGAAGTTAGCGTAAGTCGCATGGCATTTTGAATGTATTATATATAATCTAGATATTTGTCGTAGTTGGTTAACAAAATAGAGATAATACTTTTCATTTGATAAAATTCAATATCGTTTGGACAAGTTAACAGAAATTCAACATTTCACACCCATTCTTGCTGGTTTCCCCTATTAATATTATCTACTTTTAATCAACTTCAAATTATATGTAATTGTTTGTTTTCTGAACTTACAAGATTCCCAAGTTAGCAAAGAGATGTACATTTCAGGACTTCTTAACCTCATTAAAAAAAATTTGTGTTTGTTGATGACGATGAGCTATGTGGTTGATCTGAATTATCTTAATAGAGGCAACCTTACTATTAACTTTGGATATTACAATTTTATTTACCTTAACAAAATTATTTTCTCTTTTAACTTTATATGCTCAGGTACCAGATGAAGAAGAGGAAGAGCCGCCTCCACCACCAATTGCCACTAGACCTGAGAGAACTAAATCAATATATACAAAGCCTGTTGAGGATGAAACCAATGCAAATGGAGCTGCCTTAGATAGTAATCGTAATCCCCAAGCTGCCAGTATTAACCCTCCTTCAACCCAACCAACTATACCTCCTACGACAAACACTCCTAATGCCATCAACACCAGGTGAGAGTTTTTTTCTAATTTTATTATTCTAACCAATATATATATCTATATCTATGCAGTATATATATATATGTGTGTGTGTGTGCACGTGCGTGCGTGCTTGCTTGCATGCATACACCTTCAATATTCTTTAAATCATACCAAGTTTACAATTACGTACTAAAGTTCTCCTAATACAAATTAGATTTATATAAAAGCATTACAGTAATTGTTGTGTGGTTTTTAGATGAAATACTCAAGAATTTAATTTTACGTAATATTTTCTGACCATATGTACAGTATTCATAATAGCATAACTGAAAAGCATGCAAGATGTTGGACACCTGTATATATGTTTATAATATGATGCCATATTCAGTTGAAGCCATCGTGGTGGCACAGGTGAATCGCATAATAGTGGCATCAAGGCTTTATCATACCTTACTGTGCACCTACTTTCCAGTAGCTGTTTTATGGCAAGTAGAAATATTTCATGGGAGATGGGATTGCCAACTTTATTTTGCCTATATCCATCGTCTTGCTTTTCCCTTGCTTTACAACAAGATGGAAATAGTTTGTTAAACATATTAAGTGCATAGAAACTAAGTTTTATTGAAAAATGTGTTGAAATTATCTTATTTTCACTAAATAGTTAAAGATAGCAGTGATAGATGTGTGAAATCATTGTAAAGAATTTTTTTTTTTCATTGAAGTTTGAAAGAACAAAGATGCAAAGCTTATGAAGAACAGTATTTTGTTATTGCATATACAGAAGCCCCCCTACTAGTGAACAACTGAATTACAAATATTCACAGATACGAACAAAAATTTACCCATTATCTACCCATGTATTAATGTATGTATTACTGTACTGTACTGTATTATTACATTATTATTACTGTATAGTTAGTTTTATGTAGTAGTTAACTGACTTTAGCCTAGGTACTGTACAGTACCGCATAGGTACTGTACAGTACTTCATAAGTATGTACTCTACAGTGCTTTATTTTTCTCACCTAAACACAATTTCAGAACAAATGTATTTACAAACGGACTTTTGGAAACTAACTCGTTTGTAAGTTGGGGAGTGTCTGTATAATGTATTTGGTAATGATTGTACATTGAGAAAATAGCAAAATACATTTAGTCAAGAAACTTTGGACGTGTGACCATTGACATATTGAATATATTGCAAATGCATTTTCTTCTTCTGTTCAGTGGAAGCACAGCAATTGAGCGGACAGCGGAGAAGCAAAAGAAAAAGAAAATGAGCGATGAAGAAATCTTGGAAAAACTACGTGTCATAGTATCAGTAGGCGATCCTAACAGGAAATATACAAAAATGGAAAAAATAGGGCAGGGGTGAGTTTGTAAAAAGTCTGTATTACTGTATTTTGTATTGTGAGAGTTCATTAGCTAACAACTGAGAATTGCTATTATACAGAATGTAATCATGTTGATAGATTTAAAAGAACCTCAGTACTGCCAATAGTAAAAATGTTACCTGACAAATTCATCAGATTAAGAAGCTATGATAAGAGGTGATTTTGTACTTGTCAAGAACTGAGCCTGAGCTGTTCATGTATTACGTATTGTAGCAGAGAGCTACATCATCTCCTTAACACTATTTCCATGAGAGTTGTTGCTGTAAATATTTTTTTTTTTTATCTCCCTAGGGCCTCTGGCACAGTATACACAGCCATTGAAACTGCCACAGGGGTTGAAGTAGCCATAAAGCAGATGAACCTCTCACAGCAGCCTAAGAAAGAGCTTATTATAAATGAAATTATGGTCATGCGCGAAAATAAGCATCCGAATGTTGTTAATTATTTGGATTCTTATCTTGTCAATGAGGAGCTTTGGGTAAGGTTATTTTATATAAAAGTTTATTGGATTTATTGTGGTTTTACCCAATATTGTGTTTATGGTGTAGGAAGAGTAATAGAATTTTCATGAAGCATTGTACAATTTTACATAATATGATAAATGATTGCTTATTGAGAAATAAATATCAAAATCCACATTTCCCATATGTAGAGTTTTTGTAATTATGTCTCAGGTGGTCATGGAATACCTGCCAGGTGGCTCTCTTACCGATGTAGTTACAGAGACATGTATGGATGAAGGACAAATTGCAGCTGTATGTAGGTAAGAATAATTCCTGTTTTTAACCATGTTAATATTGCTAATTACTCTTATATTAATTTGTGGGGACCGCAATTGTGCAATGGTTAGAGCACTCACCTCAGGAAGTGATAAAGCCGTGTATTAGCCCACCGGTGGGTGTTAGGCAGGACATCCAGCCATAATTTCTCAGCTTCAACCTGTCTGTGTCTACCCCTGTTTGATGCGGGATTGTTAGTGATGGGGAAAATGACACAGAAATTACACTTTTAAATAAATTTGTGATGAGGAACAAGACAAATTACAAAATATTACTTGAACCACTGTCAGATCTGATTTGTCCCATATGTGTATGAATACTGTACTTATATGCAAGAAGTATGAGTATTTTGCAAATACGGATGATTGGCCAAGAAAAGAAAAGTATATGGCAGAATATCTTACCACCTACAGATGGAAAGTCAAGTGTTACCTAAGGAGATTAGAGTTCATGATCTTAAATGACAAGGAATTTCGTTGTTATTTATCCCTATGGATTTATATATCATCAGATAATTAGATATATGTGTATAGACTAAACGTTTTTTGCATGTACTTTTACAGAGAAGTACTTCAAGCTTTAGAATTTCTGCATGTTAATCAAGTCATTCATAGAGACATCAAGTCTGATAATATTCTATTGGGAATGGATGGAAGTGTGAAGCTAAGTGAGTATATATTTTGTATTTTGCTCTTTAGATATATCTGCATTTCTTCACCTCTCTAGTATGTGAACATTTACCTGTCTATCGGTAAATGTTCACATTTACCGATAGAGAAATTTTCCTGTCATTCTAGCTAGCTGTTTATCTTAAATAGTTTGCTTATTGATTCAGATTTTCATATTCCTACTTTGACCTTATTAGCTTGATTTTTACTTATCCGAAAATAAACGAATGTGATTTCTCTTTGCAGCTGATTTTGGTTTTTGTGCCCAAATATCCCCTGAGCAAAATAAGAGAACAACAATGGTTGGTACACCGTACTGGATGGCCCCTGAGGTTGTCACCAGAAAACAGTATGGCCCTAAGGTTGATATATGGTCGCTTGGTATAATGGCAATTGAAATGATTGAAGGTAAGTCTTGTCTGGGATGTAGTACATGACCAATAAGTAGTCTTTGCATACACAAATTTCTGTTATATATTCTCCCTTTACTGTTTTTCACATACTAACTTCATTTGACAACTAGCAAAAGTAGTCCTAATGTAACCTTCCAAATGGAGACTTATTGAAAGCTCCTTTGTTTCTCTTTGTCAAAATATAAGCATATTGACTGCCCTGATTCTTGCATATGCTGTTAGATTTTTCTTATACTATTTTTGTTTTTGTCTTTTATATTTCGTTTAACTGCACTTGCTTATGCCTCAGTGCCTCTGTCAGAAGATTTGTGCAATCTCAGTATTATGCATTCTTTGATATACTGCATTGCTAAATATGAATATACACCATTAGTCTTTAGCTCCTTTGTTAAGTTTCATTAAGTTAGTAATGTAATTGTATGACTGATTGATCCTGCAACTACCAGCTTGCTGGCAAGCTGAACAGACTGGTGTTTCTGCAAAAAATAATATTTGATTATTTGCTTGTACTTGTTTATTGCTTGTATCAAATGATTTATTTTATTCATAGTTAGAAAATCTATAATATTTTTAGTGATAATGATGAACGTTGTTAGGATTGTGTATTTATTTTCAAAAATTGATAAGACTTGGCAGAATTACTTGGAGGTAAAGGTTATATTTTTGCTATATTTGTACATAGGTTATAATTAGTGATCATGGCAGCCAAGTGGTCAGAGTGCAACTACTAGGGAGTTGACAGACCAGTGATCAAGCCCACCATGGGAGACTAGGAATGGCATGGAACCTTTATTCCATGGCCAAACACTGGCTATGTCCACTCATATTGAGGACTATTAGTGACATACAAAACTAGTATAATTCTATATAGTTTACAAGTGGTCAGAGTGCAACTACTAGGGAGTTGACAGACCAGTGATCGAGCTCACCATGGGATTTTAGTAATGGCATAGAACCTTTATACCATAGCCAAACACTGGCTATGTCCACTCTCGTATTGGGGAATATCCGCAAACGTTTTGCTGCTTCCGTATCAGCTGATGCTTATCACTCTTCAGGCACAATATCTTACTCGTAAAATATTTCTTTACTCACCCTATTTGGGGTTTATCTAATTTTCACGACTATAGTATTATTAATATTCCTTGGTTCTAAACATCATTCTATCTTCTTTACATATCGACCATGCTGCACGAAAGTTTTAACGTAAATAAAATCAGCTGAGACAAAAAGAAAACTATGCAATTCGTTACAAAGAAAATGTATATCGTACTGTACATGGGAAACTTAAATGAAATATATATATTCTCTACATGCTATTTCCCTGACGACATTATATCGAAAGTCTGTTTGCTGTTTGTTCTTAATGTTTTTCTTCAATGCCCTTCATAATATTCGATCGCATTAAGCGGTAGAAGAGGAGGAGGATGCGGGAGAACGAACCTCTATCCGCAAACGTTTTGCCGCTTCTGTATCAGCTGATGCTTGTCACTATTCAGGCACAATGTCTTACTCATAAAACATTTATTTACTCACCCTATATGGGGTTTATCTAATTTTCAAGATTATAGTATTATTAATATTCCTTGGTTCTAAACATTATTCTATCTTCTTTACATATCGACCATGCTGCACGAAATCTTAACGTAAACTTCATCAGCCGAGACAAAAAGAAATCTATGCAATTCGTTACAAAGAAAACGTATGTCGTACTGTACATGGGAAACTTAAATGAAATATGTATATCCTCAAGACGCTATTTCCCTGACGAAAGTATATCGAAAGTTTGTTTGCTGTTTGATTTTGCTTTTTTTCCAATTCTCTTCATAATATTCGATCGCATTAAGCGGTAGAAGAGGAGGAGGATGCGGGAGAACAAACCTCTGTCTGCAAACGTTTTGCCACTTCCGTATCAGCTGATGCACCCTCGCACACTATTTCCCTGACGATGTTATATCGAAAGTTTGTTTTAATGCTTTTTTTCCATTATCTTCATAATATCCGATCGCATTAAGCGTTAGAAGAGGAGGAGGATGTTGGAAAAGTGCCTCCGAGCGGTCGATTATTTACTAAAATGAATTTTTTTTTTTTTTCAATTTATTTTGCATGGGCGTTATTCACGAATTTCGTATTTTTTTACTATTATATTTTAGGGGCGTTATTCCAATTTCGCGGATTATAAACACGTAAAAAGCGAACTAGGGGTATATATATATATATATATATATATATATATATATATATATATATATATATATATATATATATATATATATATATATATATATATATATATATATATATATATATATATATATATATATATATATATATATATATATATATATATATATATATATATATATATATATATATATATATATATATATATATATATATATATATATATATATATATATATACTTGGCTTAGTAATTATAAGTCCTAGGTTCAAAACCTGGTAGGGGTAAAAATGATTCATGTTTTCACATATGGTAATGCGCTTCTTTTATTATTGTTGGTCCTAAAAAGAGATTGAGATTTGAATTAAATGTGAAAACGAAGCTGGGAGTGAGGTTGGGGGAAACTGTAATATGAACAGAGTGGCATTCAGATAGAATGCTTTTATTCTTAGTATAGCAGATATAGCTGTAGATTGTTTCCCTTTTAAACCTTTTGTGGTGTAGTTGGTAGCGCCTTGGCACAGTAATAATCTGTCCTAGCTGCAAGTCCCAATCAGGGTAAAAATTATTCATATATATATATATATATATATATATATATATATATATATATATATATATATATATATATATATATATATATATATATATATATATATATATATATATTGTAAGTTGTGTGATTATAAATGTCTTGCCTTGTGTTTTTCAGGGGAACCGCCTTATTTAAATGAAAATCCTCTTAGAGCTTTATATCTTATTGCAACTAACGGGAAACCAGAAATCAAGGACCGGGAAAAGCTCTCTCACGTTTTCCAAGACTTCCTTGATCAATGTTTGGAAGTTGAAGTGGAGAAGAGATCTACTGCTAATCAGCTGTTAAAGGTAGGCACTTGTATTCTAACTTGTCTTATAAAAATCAAAGCATTTCTCTGTTAATTTCTTTTTATTTTATCATATGTTTGGTTAATTGATATAGGTTTTATTTATATTTATTTGCTTTCTTTTCAAAGGAAGTGGTACCAGTTTATGTACAGTTTTTATTTTGTTTCATGATTCTCTTCACATGTTATAATTCGCTTTTCTCATCATTTTATATCTCTGACTCCTCTTTCACTTTGTGAAATCCATAATAGAGTTTCCTATAGAGAAGACCCACCATATTTTCTTGTCCAGTTTCTATCTGTACATTATTCTAATTTTGCTCTCGGCCATGGCTTCATTCCCTTTACAGTTAAATCCTATCCTTCTATATATTTTTCAAGTACAGTATATAAACCATCTCTGTGTCTTATTTTGCTGTTACTGTCTTTATCAGCCTCTTCTTTGAAAGTTTATACCTTTAGTTTGCATTTTCATCTCTGCTTCTCTTTCCCAAATATATAGCGAATATGGTAATCGTCACCTAGTTTTCATTGTTTACTATTCGTGTCCATGCCAAGTATATGCTTTTGTCAATTATTTTTATAGTTGGAAGCATATTCAGACATGAATACAGTCCATAAAACTTTTTTTTTTCAACATCATTCATGTTACTAAATGCTGGGGATTGTATTCTTGCATAGTATGCAGTACTAGTTCTTTTCCTTCAGACAGTATTTATACTCCTACAGCCATGATTTCATACACCTTGTTGAGCTACTAGATATATTATTTTGACCTATGTTATCTTTTAATTAATATGTCCTTTGCATAATCCATACATAACATTTGTTTTAGTCTAAGCATTGCATTCCCTGAATATTAGTATGGTAAAGATCAGAAAACAATAGATATATGTATTTGAATAGTAATACAGTGATTTTTCTAGGCATTTCTCTATAAAGTTTATTAGGATTTTAACATTTAAGCATTATGTCTTTTGTAGTGTGATTTTTTATCGATGTGCTTAACATTAAGCATTACTTTTTTTTCTTTTCAGCATCCCTTTTTAAAACTTGCCAGGCCACTGTCAAGCCTGCATCCTCTTATTGTTGCAGCTAAAGAGGCTGCAAAGAGTCATTAACAAATAATCTAAAGTATTGAAACCTTGGCCTTCCCCCTCCACCCCACCCTTAATCCTGTTATGCTGGTGCAACAATATGCTCTTTTGACTGAACAGAGATATTATCAACCCGAGACGTTTCATGACATCCAACAGTTGTTCGGTAGATACAAGTGATTTGCTCATGCAGTTGCTAAAGAAGAGTCAACTGAAACAATAAAATTGATATGATGGCACTGAGACAAGCAAATCAACTCAAGCCTGTTAGACTGAATATGCAAAGCTTAATAAAAGGGACAATTCAAGCCAGCTCAACAACTAGTCACGGGTACTGGAGGGACCTCTGTGGTTTTTAGTTTACTCATCAGCAGTCTTGTTTTTTCCTGTGGAAGGATCATTGCTGGTGTTTAGCCATTTTTACTATTATTTTCTAACCAAAATAAGATTCATAGATATTTTTATTTTCTCAATAATCTCGTATTGGTCTGAATATAAACGCAGTATGTGTTCATTTAACTCATAATATTAAGGAATGAGGAGGAGATAATTAATAGGTAGATAAAGTAAAAGTATCTCTCAAGTGGTGTGTACCTCTCCTCTTGTGAGGAGACAGAGAGCCATTGTACATTGGAGTGCACAATCACTGAACAGTGAAAACTGTCCAGTGCTGTAAGTAATTTGTTTTTAGCTGAGTTTCTTATAATCCATATATTACTTTCTCTTTACTCATGTGCATTGATGATATTATCTTCTTAACCAGCAACGTAAGAGTTTCTGACAAGTGTTATGTACCCTGCTATGTTAGTACGGGATAGTTATGATCATTAATGCTTATAGCATTAATCAAAAAAATTACTACTGAAGAAATTAACTTTATTAATTTAGAATCTGTTGTGTTTATACTTGATTTGATAAATAAAAGTATGCATTAGATTTCTTATTATTTTTATCTAAACTTGAAACTAAAACAAGATGTTTTATATATATTGCCTTTTTACTGTAGATATTGTATGTCAGGGAATTGAGAGAATGTATTTTGTTCCCATAATTTGAAAAAAGTGAGCTTGATGTAAACAGGAATTTACTATTTGCATTTACTATGATGGATTATGTTGTGCATTTCCAATTTGTTATAAAGCACAAGTAGTTCTATATAAATAACCTTTGCTTTTTGGAGAAGGAATCTGTGTAATATGCTAATACAGGCGGTGAATTTTCCTCACTCTTATCTTTTTTATCCTTATGTTGTCTGTATGTGAAGGGTAAACAGTATGGCCAGAACTGTAATATTGCACTTGCAGATATTCGTGTGGTGTATGCACATTTAAATATCTTATCATGGCATGATCTAAATGAGGCTTGTTTATAGTGATGGCAAGGAATATAATATTCTGAGGTGTTATTTTATAATTTTTTCCCTGTAATTTACAACCATTACAGTGATAAAACAGTTGCTTCAAAGTGAGTTAGTATATCAAGTCTTTAATAATAATTTTGATATAATCGTTATTTGATTTTAGAATCTAACTTACTAGATATACGTTTATAGGGACGGCGAGGAATATAATATTCTGAGGTGTTATTTTATAATTTTTTCCCTGTAATTTGCAACCATTACAGTGATAGAACAGTTGCTTCAAAGTGAGTTAGTATATCAAGTCTTTAATAATAATTTCGATATAATCGTTATTTGATTTTAGAATCTAACTTACTAGATATACGTTTATAGTGACGGCGAGCAATATAATATTCTGAGGTGTTATTTCATAATTTTTTTCCTGTAATTTACAACCATTACAGTGATAAAGCAGTTGCTTCAAAGAAAGTTATATCAAGTCTTTAATAATAATTTTGATATACTGTAATAGTTATTTGAATTTAGAATCTAACTCACTAGATATATCAGTGATTTTCTCTCTAAACTTAATTCTTCCTCTCACTTCTACTATTTACAGTCCTCATCTCACAGCTGCTCTTCACATATATCATGTTTTTTAGATGTAAGAGATTTAATGTCTTTCTTTATGCCACATGAGATCTCATCCCCCTTCCCATAATTGGTGACCTAGTTTGCATGCTTATGCACCAAATGCTTGTATAAATATGTACAGAGTGGGTTCGCACACATGTAATGAAAAGAGTAGATAAGTAAGTATGCATGCATTATCAAGACCAAGTAAGAGATGAGATACATCCTAAGAGGATACCAAGCAAATGTGTGTAGCAATAATGAAAATCATAAACATATGCATGCACAGTAGTTGTCATTTTCATTTCCACTGCAGTATGTCTTCCTTGTAAGTTGACTTTCCTTTTCCCAGATCATAATTCTTCATTAGTTATGGAACCTATGAGTAAAGGGAATTCAGCATATATAAACCAGTATTCGTTTGATGCATGTGCAGTTTGTGATATGGTAAGTAACTATGAGAAACATAAAAAAATATTTATTATGAATTACTTTTATTATTTAAATTATGAGATCATAACTTTTAAGAAAATCTTTATGACACCGGTATAAAAAAAAAAAAGGATAAACCAGTGCTCTAGAATAAAAGTACCCCAAGCATTATGATTTGTGGCCAGACAATACTAGATGATTAGATATGAATTAATGTGTTGTACACTGTTATTTTATTATTATAAAAGTCTGTATTTTTTAGTTTGAACATATCCAGCAAGGTGAGAGCCTTGCTACAGATAAAAGGAGACGATGTTGAAGCAATATGTAATCTGACTTGACTTCACAGATGCCTACTTGCTCACTTTTAATACTTGCTCATGCATGCATGAGTAAATGATAGTGATGGAAGATATGGATGAACATTTCTGTTTAATCTCCTTATGGCCGTAACTACAATCTTTACTAGAGGGAGAAAGCCATCAGGATGTGTGAGGAAAACGGTGTTGCAAGGGTGGGGCATTGTGCCGACTCTCAAACCATTAGGTACATAAATGCCTTGAACGGGGTAATTGGGTCCTATGTTTAATTCAGCAATATTCTCACCATACGATTTTCCTAATAGCGAAAAGGGAATAGAACGTGACTTGAATTATCAGAGAAATTCAGCTAGTTTAATGCATAATAATATGCCATGGTTTAATATCGTCAGCGAAATGTTACTCGTCTGTTGCTATTTAAACAGTATCGATAATGTTTTGGCTTTACACTGTTCATATTTAGATCTTATAAATAAATGCACTAATATATTGGTCATAAACTAAAGAAGGACAAAGTATAGTTGCGAAGCGTTAGTTTTGAAAGCACGTCAGTAAAAAAGAGAGTACAGTATTGTTAAATCCATCACTTTCATCTATAAACAATAAAATAGGAAATATATTTCTGATTATATATATATATATATATATATATATATATATATATATATATATATATATATATATATATATATATATATATATATATATATATATATATATATATATATATATATATATATATATATATATATATATATATATATATATATATATATATATAGGCAAATACTTTTAATTACAAATAAAATTTAGGAAGATTATATGCTTAGTGTTCAGAACTTACAAAATAAAATATTGATATGGGAAGGAAATCTGCCATTGCTATTAGAAAATAGCGATCCTTAACTTTTCCACATGCAGGACATCATTGTAGGTAATATAGATAGATTTATGTTATTACTGAATAGTTCAATATCCTTATTAGGTCCAGTATTATTTGATAACATTAATTTTATCACGACCTATTCCTATTTAACTCGGCCATTTTTGACATAAGAAACAATATCTGAACTATGAACTGAACTCTTTGAATGGTCGAATTTTGTCGTAATAATTGATTTTCTACAAAATTTAAACTGTTGCTAGGATTCTTATAATTTTTCATAAAATTTCATTTAACTTAAACACATATTATATTAAAGAATATTTTGGTATAAAAAAAAGATATTTATGTAGAAACATAGCTTTAAATATGCAATATAAGGAATTCGAGTTCGTCTTTCAGATAATTTCAACATTTCGATAACTGTTTCAACACCCGCTCCGTAATTGACATTTCCAAAACAACAGCAGCAACGTCAAGGTATTTCCATTTTTCGTTTCTAATTTTCTAAGTCGTAGTTGTTCATAGGCGCTGTAGCTTTATTAAATAATTATCTTTATAGATAAGTGAAACTATGAACATCATGAGAAGTTTCCATTTCAATTGCTGTTGTCTGATCGTAATGGGAAAATAAATTTGGGTGAAGTGAGAGGGAAAAGGAAAAAGAGAGGGAGCGACTTGAGGGGAGGATATAAAACGCCTTTGGTCACAATTTACCAGTGAATGATGCAAACTTGCTCAAATGGCTAAGATTTCATGTTTTAACAGTTATTTTTTTTACTACTCCACCCGTCTCATTCCAGACTATATTATACAAAGTAGGTCTCATATTTGAAGACTATTTGTATTTTGAACGAATCTGACTGTCAATATAATCGTGAATTACGCCGTTTTTTTTTTTAGCCTAGTTAAGGAGAGATTGTCAGGTTAGCATAGCAGTAATGTTTAAGATTCGTTTTATGTACCCCATCCATAGCCTACCCGAGAAATCAGAGTTGTCACCACTTCATAAAATGCACCTTACAGATGTATAATTACCCAAATTCACCCTATTAAGGTATGTATGTCTTTAAATTTGAGTATTTAGTTCGGTTAGGCTAGGTTAGTTAGATCAGGTAACTTAAGTACCCACTGCTGCCCATCAATATCGACCCCAACACAGAAAAAAAGTGATTTCTGACAGAAACAATTATAAGATTTAAAGCACATCAAAACCTATCAGAAAAAAATTGTTTAGTGCAAAATTGAAGGGTTAAATAAAAAACACATCAAAACCTATCAGAAAAAAATAGATTAGTACAAAATTAAAGGGTTACATAAAACGAATCTTAAACAGAATAATTTCCACCTCACAAAATGTAAGAAAATGTAAATTTTTATTCTAGAGGGGGTGAAATCGTACAAATTTACCAAATTGGTAATGTACTGTTATAACAACGACATGTACGGTAAGCTCTACCTACGTAGTCATCGAGTAAGCCTCCTGGCTAGTACAGTGGTAACGAGCTGGCCTCGCATTCGCGAGGTCGACGAATTGCGCCTCGTCCAGGCAAGAGACTTTAAGCTGTTTACTTGGGAGGTTACTGCTGTGGCTGGTCACCACAGTGGGGGTTGGGGCCTGTGCCAGCTGGCAACCGCCCTATGAGTCCTCCATGACCTGTTCCACCCATCCGTGGGTGGAGAATCTAAAACAACAGTCATCGTTTCTTGTAATGTCATTGCAAGACCTAGTAGATTAATCTCTGGAAAAATATCTAAAAACTGAAAGACAAAGCGTACAATTATAATTTTATATGCTGGTGAACAAACCTAACCAAAGTTAACCCAGTAAGATAAATTTTATGATATATTTAGCCTATCAACTACTGTGTAAGTAAACATTTTCTGAACATGTATTGTCGCTGGCTGTATCATTTGTTGGGGGTGTCTATGCCCTTAGCGGCTCCAGAGATTGGTCACCGATAGAGGCTTAGCTGCTAATTGAAGAATAAAATTTACTTAGTAAATGTTTACATACACACTCCCATTTAGGAGAAAAAACTTACGAAATTTATTATAATATTAAGTTTGGTTTGGGTAGGTTAGTTTGGTTTGTGCTTCTCCAGTTAAGAGAGTTAATTATTGAAAGTATTGCATTTTACTTGTAGATACATTTCAGTGTTTTGTATTTAGATATAAAGTCGTTGGGAGTGTAAAAATAAACATTCAGGGAATAAATATAAAAAACATATACCAAGCAATGTTATCAATCAATAATTTTTTTCTTTAAATAGGGTTCACTCACTCAAGTGACCTAAAAAAAACCTAACTTGATAAATTTCATGATATGTTTTCGTAATTAGGGTTATGAAAGCAAACATATACTGACTATATAATATTTAGTGTGAGATTTTCCAAAAAAATTTCTAATCAGCTATTTTGTTACAGGTTACAGATATTGTTTTTATTGATATTGTTGGAAAGTTGTTTGATTATCACATGATAATTTCATTTATGCCATATCAGGAATATGTTGAACGTATATTATCATTTGATTGTGGAAATACATGTAAGATATTAATACAATCTTTTACTATAAGGTAAAAATGGTTGCAGTCCGAGTCAGTTCGTCTTTATATACCATACTTTTGATGGCTAATAGATATAGCTTTTGTTAGATATTTTTAATTCAGAAATGTATAATATTCTTACATGCACTCAACCCTTGATTTAATGGATCTTGATTTAACAGACAAAATCTGGATGAGCAGTTTTAGTATTTTTCAGTTGTGGGACCAATGGACACGAGCCACTACGAGAGAGAGAGAGAGAGATGAAAAGCACTTTGGGGTACCATTAGCTCAGTGTGTCACAATAGTAATGATACAAATAATAATAGTAATAATAACATGTGAAAGAGAGAGAGAGAGAAAGATAAATGATAAGTGCTTTAGGCTAATGTTTGCTTTGTGTCTCACTATAGTAATAATAGCAGTGCACATCCACACACAAGCAGATATGTTGAATTTACTATATTTACAGTGTACACATTTTGCATAGTCACGTTGGATGTTGAGCTGAATGTAGTGCTTGCTTAAATTATAATTCCTCTTTATTTCATGATATAATTGTTGCCACTACAGAACTCAATTTGGGAACAACAGACAAGCGGATTTAATTGAACGAGGCCCCCATTAGTCTGTTAAATTGATATAAAACTGCTGTTGTTACTAGTTTTTGCTTTGTTTTGTTTTGTGACTATAGTTCTTACACCTCAAGAAGTCTGCTCAAGGTGGGGCACAAATGGTAATTTACCTGTGCGTGACGTTGCCAATTTGACCACCCAAGTTGGATAGGGGTAGGTTGGGGGACAAGAGCGACAATCCGATAATTGGTGGTCAAATTGGCAACATCGGGCATGGGTAAATTCCTATTTGTGTCCCAACCTGAATGGACTTCTTGTGGTGCATCAGCTCTAGTAAGTTGCTGGTCCTCGAGTGGCACCCTAATATAAGATGTGTACGAACAAGCATTCCCGGAGAAACCTGACTGTATACTCAGAGTGCCCCACTTAAATCTGCATTAATTGCCAGTTACAAATCGAACTTTATCTTCCACTTGAATGACAGTGGTTTAAATGAATAAGAATAGTATGACTGGAAATATTAATGACATTTTCCATCATTGCATATATCCACTGTGGGTTAAAGCATTCCCCTCTACCATGGCCAGTAATAGATCCCATTTGCAAACTTGCAATAATAAAACCAGCAATACCCTCTTTACTACTCTGATGTACAATGTACTGCAAAGTTGTAATAGAAGAAAAATGCGGAATCCTAAAGCAATTCCATGACCATTAAATAAGATGGAGACCTGAATACAGTATAGATACAGGCAATACTAATTGCAGTTATTGCTTATGGAACTATAGTAATATTTCGAATATAAATTTTGGGTTTTAGCATTTGATTAATTATATGTAATTTAGTTTTTCCTAGGCTCTAAGATTTTTCTACTGAATTGAGGACTTATTTTGTGCCTCGAAATCTCATATAAACAAGCTTGATATAAGACTGGAACATATCTGTTTTCACTAAATTTTTCTGTTGAAATGTGTTTAGTATATTAGAAACAAAGAAGCTCGTCATGCCACAGTTTTTTGAATATCAAAAGAAAGCGTACAAAATTTTTATCTTGCTTCTAAATTTATTTGTATTATAAAAACTTGTTCAGGTATTTTCTGTATGGGCATTGGGTAAACTTTATATTAGTTCTTAATGAAATAGCACTAAAAAGATAGTGCTTTGTGTCATTAATTATTAAATATAAAAAATCCGTTGTCTAAGTAATGGATTTATGATAAAAATTTAGTGCTTCTAAAGATAACTTTTATATTATTTATTTGGGAAAATGCATTTTAGACGATGCTAAAACTACTATTCAGTAGCATTTAACCTGTATGTAGTTGTTTAGAAAATTTCTCTCTCTTGGGTCTAATCCCCAGATGAATTTGTTTTTTTTTTACTTCTTGATTTTATTAAAATGTAGATCACTTAATTGATAAGTTGGTATGTGTGTTCTCAAACCTCTGATTGTGAAGGCTGTAACATATCTCTGGTTAGGCTTTCAACTCTGTCCTGTTAGTTTGGAACTGCTTTTTTTCCTTGGGCTTTTATTTTAATTTTAATTTTCTAATTGATCAGTTGGTCTTAATCTTGAGTCAAAGCTTTTTTCAAAATCTTGCAATCGTTTCTATAACTGTAATGTGGCGTTCCTACCCTGGTGAATAATCACTGAAAATGGTGAAGGCTTAAATGAAACCAAATAGTCTATGAATAGAAATAATTTATGTTAACTATAGATGAGAGGAGAATGAGAAAAATACCCAAGTAGATTTTTTTATTCTTGTTTAATCGATTAGCACTACATTTTTGCATGTATGACGTATTGGAAAAATATTTCCCACTACCAGGCATCATTATTTGTCGTTTTGTGCGTCACTTAATTGTTATTCAAAGGGGATGGATGTAGACAGGTTGGAGTTGGAGAATTAAGGCTGCATGCCCTATACCATCTATTAATTATCAGAAAATTGATTCTTCTGTCTGTTTTATGCAAGTTTACATTTAACCTTGTATAAACCGATTGTTAAAATAAACTGAGTGACAAAGCTTTAGAATATAATGAATAAGCGAGTCCTGTACAACATATTATTATTATCATGTGCCATTGATTCTGTTCACACAATTATCTGTAATGACAAACCTAACAAGTAATATAATGAAAACACATTGTTTATGCTATTAATGTTTAACATATACTGTATTATCGAATAGGATTTTCGCTAATGTATTGTAAGTATTTTTGAATCCTGTTTTGCCAGAATATGTTATTGACATCATTGAACTAATAGCTTTTAGTTATTTGCACGTTTTTCGGTATTAAGTATTATTGGTAATGATTCAGTATTTTGCTTCTTTTAGTTGACTGTATACATACAGACACACATACATGCATAAATACATATACAACTGCTGTGATTTAATTGCCATTAATGAAAGTGAAGAATAGCGTATCCCCCCAACACTTCAATTTCATGTAACCTTGGTAAAAGACAGATAAATTCAACAAGACATGAAAGATAGAGAGCAGATGTCGGGGAGGGACGGCAAGGGGGTTATAATATGTTGCATATTTCAACACAGTCGTTGGTAAGCTGGGAAGAGGTGGAGGGAACTTATGTTCAGTTATTGCATACACATAGCAGTCATAACCTTAACCAAAGACATAAACACCTTTATTTGGTAATGACTTTTCAAGGGGCGGAGAACAGTAATTGCCTGGTGATAAATATTACAGTATGCGTTTTGTAATGCTTCTTAATGTCTATTAATTCACATTGATGTATGTTTGGCAGTCCATATTTAAATACTACTTCTGTTAGATTTTCTCTTGTATTGGTTTGTTTCGTGATTATTAATTTTTTGTTCTATTATTATTTATTGTAAGTGAAGGTAGGAGCAAATCTTGATTTTTCCTTGATATTATATATTTATGTTGTGAATCCACAAAGGATGAAAACGTTCAATTCAACATCTTATTACCTGGAAAAGAGGGTATTGCATTAATAAAAAATGCGTGTGTGTGTGGTGTGTGTGGGGGGAGAGAGAGAGAGAGAGAGAGAGAGAGAGATTTATATATGTAAATAACGTAATTGTGGTTGTGACCCTCACTGTCATGTAAGCCAATTGAGCTAAAAATTTTGAAATTACGTTGTGGAAATTCTTCACTAAGACATTCTATATCTAAATCACAGTCTTTGCACAAATAATATAAAGAAAAGAAAGAAAGAAATTCTTATTTGCATATACAGTATTTTTATATAAATTCTTTAGACGAATTATATAATATGGAATAAAAAAGGACATATTGATACTACTAATTTTGATATAGGATTTGTTATTGTTGGTTACATAATAAACTTGGATATCGCTAATGTATTTTATATTATTTTTTATATAAATTTCGATACAGAGTTGCAATACAAATACAGCATACGCTTGCTTATTGTTCTTCCTGAGATAAAGGTGCGGTTATATCAATAGTGGCCTGTTATCTTTTGCATGTTGCAGATATCACTATAATTTATGTATATTTTAACCAGAGTAGTAATTTCAAAATTTACTTAAGTATCGAGACAGTCTTGAGGTAATAAGCTGAAGCAAGGTACTCCAGTTTCTAACTTGTATGTATAATCACGGAAGCGCCCTAGTTTAACCTTTGCTGTTGTTGTTGTTGTTTGGTCACGGAAGCGCTCTATTTCTTAGTTTTTGTTGTTGTATATTTACATCCTCAAGAACTACAAAGTAAATATTTATTTTTATACCGAGGATATTTCCCATAAAACTGTGAGAGCTTTTTCTTCAAACTTTTGATGTTTTTTCTTCAAACATAATTAGAGACTATTGATACCTCCCCCCTAGAGAGAGAGAGAGAGAGAGAGAGAGAGAGAGAGAGGGGGGGGGGGGTTAGCAATCGAACTCTGTGACTTTTGTGGCTTTAACTTTGTAAATTTATAAAATCGCTTACTTATTGTCTGCAGTTAAGCATTAATGGGTTTTGTGATGTAATTGTGTAGCCTCAGATTTTCATGTGTTGAAATGTGTAATATTTAATGAAGTGTGTGACGTCCTGATCTTTTAACTGCATTGAAAGATTTATTCATATATTTATTTATTTATTTACATATTTTGCGCGGTAATAACCAATAAAACAACGTGTCTGTATTTTTTTAACAGATATCGATTGTTATATTCTCTCCGACTGTGAAAACTTATTGTAATTATGCGCTCTTAATTTATATTTTAATACAGATTTCTTACCCGTTTGAACGAGGAAGAATATTTTGTAAATTCCGTAATGTTCATTTAAAAAATCGAGTAGGACTGCTGAATTTATTATTATTATTATTATTATTATTATTATTATTATTATTATATTGATGTTGTAGTTGTACTTGAGCACGTATGATAAAGGTACGACTCATGAAGTATGTCGCAAGATAATGGCTAATTATGAGATAGTTATTGATGTTCTGGCGTAGTGAACAAGGGGGATGAGGTTAGAGGTTTTGTGGGGGGGTGGGGGTGAAGAGAAAGAGTCGCAAAGACGTTGTTAGTTGGGAAGGTAGAGAGTGTCTGAGACTGTCGGAAGGTCATGAATGTGATGGGGTGCGGGTAATGTTAGGGCTGTAGCAAATTTACTGACATGCGTCGAGATTATCTATAATCGACCGTGTAAATCTCATCTACAGATGTGCTTCGAGGTTGGTCATGGTCATATCATTGAAATTATCGTTTTCATTTTATTTCCATTAATAGTTATAGTAGTACTATCGCATATTATGTAGGGATACAGTAAGTTCGAAAAGACTTAAAATTTTATATTAACTATTTTGTTTCTTTAGACACCTAATGTTACCGATATTCAAAATTTGATTTTGGGTGTATTTCAGTAAATAACGCTCAAGTTAAAACTGGGAAAGGATTGCAAACAGTTTCTCTGTCCATTGCAGATTTTTTTCCTCTGAAGCATGTTATAAAATTTTTTATATCAACGAATCCTGTCTTCAGTGAGAGAGAGAGAGAGAGAGAGAGAGAGAGAGAGAGAGAGAGAGAGAGAGAGAGAGAGAGAGAGGGAGGGGGGGGGTTGTAATGTGAATGGGAGGCGTGTCTGTTTTGAGGCTCTTCCAAGCGACCCGAACCATTCACGAAATTTGTGTCAGTCACCCATTGTCTCCCGAGGAGGTAGTAAGCGAAGGCGGTCGTAAGTACCTGTTCACGTAATATTTACAACGAATTGTATTATTGATGTTATGCTGTCATTATACATGTTATCTCTCCTCATGTTCATTATAGAATTTCTCTCTCTCTCTCACCTCGTGTTTCCGTTTATTGTCAGCTCATAATTATATTTGCTATAAAACTATCAGTCTTACTCCAGATATTCTCAATATGCAAAATAACATTTTGTTGTTATTCACGCTGCTGGGGACCACGGTAGCCGAGTGGTCAGATTGCTCGATTCCGGAGTTGACAAACCCACGATCGAGATCACCATGGGCTGCTAGGAAGGGTATACAACCTTAATTAGCGAGCCACAGTGCCCACCCCCATAATTGGGACCAATAGTAACACAAACTTTGATGAATTATTGTCACTTTTGTGTTTAGTAATTGTATAATAATGTCATAAATACACATCTTTCTACTGTATGAAACTCTGGTTGCCTACCTTTCATACTGTAGATTATCCTTGTATTGTTTTATTAATATATTTTGTTTGCCATTTTGACGAAATATGTGTTTCCCATCTCATTAATATATATATATATATATATATATATATATATATATATATATATATATATATATATATATATATATATATATATATATATATATATATATATATACATATATATATATATATATATATATATATATATATATATATATATATATATATATATATATATATATATATATATAATTTTTACTCTTCATCCTCTCTTGCATTCCAAGTCTCTGCTCCATGAATTTTCATAGGCACAGTCTTTCCTTCTTGCTTCCTTTTCTTTGCACTCGTTCCTAAGTATCTATTTCTCATTCCACCTAGACATTGCCTCTTTCACTCTGTGACTTAACTCTCCTCATCCACTTGTTCCTGCAATGCCACATGCAACCCCAGGTACAACTCTGAACTTCCTCTAGCATATATATATATATATATATATATATATATATATATATATATATATATATATATATATATATATATATATATATATATATATATATATATATATATATATATATATAAAACCAAATAAGCAAATTACATATGTGAAAACATGAATCATTTTTACCCCGACCGGGACTTGAACCTAGGACTTATAATTAGTAAGCAAAGGCGCTACCAACTACACCACAGAAGGGTAAAAGGAAACAGACTTTATAGCTTATATCTGCTATAGTAGGAATGAACGCATTCAATCTGAATGCCACTATGTTCATATTACAGTTTCCCCAACCTCACTCGTGGTTTTGTTTTTGCATTTAATTCAACTCCCAATCTCATTCGGGACCAGCAATAACCAAATAAAAACATTACATATGTGAAAACATGAATCATATTTACCCCGACCGGGACTTGAACCTAGGGCTTATAATTACTAAGCCAAGGTGCTACCAACTACACCACAGAAGGGGAAACTGTAATATGAACATAGTGGCATTCAGATAGAATGCTTCCATTCCTACTGTTGCAGATATAAGCTATAAGGTCTGTTTAATTTTAACCTTCTGTGGTGTAGTTGGTAGCGCCTTGACTTAGTAATTATAAGTCCTAGGTTCAAGTCCCGTTTGGGGTGAAAATGATTCATGTTTTCACATACGTAATGTGCTTATTTGGTTATTGTTGGTCCTGAATGAGATTGGGAGTTGAATTAAATGCGAAAACAAAACCACAAGTGAGGTTGGGGGAAACTGTAATATGAACATAGTGGCATTCAGATAGTATGCGTTCATTCCTACTAGAGCAGATATAAGCTATAAGGTCTGTTTCCTCTTAAACTCTTGTGGTGTAGTTGGTAGCACTTTGGCTTAGTAATTATAAGTCCTAGGTTCAATTCCTGGTTGGGGTAAAAATGATTATTTAATATATATATTATATATATATATATATATATATATATATATAATATATATATATATAATATATATATATATATATATAATATATATATATATATATATATATATATATATATATATATATATATATATATATATATATATATATATATATATAGGGGGGGGGGGGGCGAGAGAGAGAGAGAGAGAGGGGGGGGGGGGGGTGTTAAGTTACTATAATAACTTCATTTCGACGGTAGCACATGAAAGGATACTCATTATCACATTGTAAATACTTTCTAAAATTATATATGAAAGCAGACATTGAATAATATATATTCTTTTTTCTCTTCCCAGTTTCTGCCATATTGGTTCTATGAGCCTCCTTCTACCAGGACTTATTTTAACGTACTGTGACAATGCTCAATAGACAAATCTTATCCATAATTTTGACATTCGTTCAAATATGAAAAGTCTGTGACACCATTCGTCAACAGGGTTCAGGAGTTGGAAGTGATCGTGATTAAATTAGTGTTTTTGCTACCATCTGTTTTATTTATCTAACTCTAAATATATTAAGTTTTTTTAGTGAGAAAAATTAAAATGACAACAATTCAGGGTTTGCCACCACTGCCAAAAAGTCTCAGCGGTCTTATTAATTTTGCTGGTCGTCGGGAAGGCAGTCCTGGAGGAAGTGATTCTGGAGGAAGGGATCGCTATAGTCCACCCGTAAGGAACAGCAACGAACGTTTTAGTCCACCTGTGAGAGCCGATTCCCGCACAGAGTCAAGAATGGACTCGAGACCAGAATCTGCTCGTTCCCATTATTCAGGGGTTGGATATGGAGCGAGTGCCTTTGAACCCTACTATGCAAATGGATCAGCAACGGGGTTTTCTCCAAGATCATCACCAAGAAGCCATTCTTCATCCCCACGTAATCAAAGTGGAGGAAACACTGGTGGGAATAAGCCACACAGCCCCAGAGGAAGTCCACCGGTCCCTGGGTCCATTACTGGAGTTAATCCCCGCTTAAGTCCTGCACATGGACCTCCCAAGCATCGTAGGGCATCAAGTCTTGATTCGCAGCTGGCCGTGTTGAGAAAGGAAATGGTAAGTTTTTATTTATAACAGATTTGCGATTGTAGGTAATATTTATATGTACTTCCTCCGTGTCATGAGTTGACTGAATGGGGTGGAGTGATGGGACTGGGAATCCCCTCCTCTGTATTTTCTCTTCCCAAAGAGTCAGAGTATTTTGTTTTGACTCAGCCACTCCCCTCATAAGGGGAAAATGGCTCATGTATGTAGATAGACTTAATTTATGAAGTTGTAGGGTGAAAGTGCTGTCATAATATAGCAGTCTCTCTTCTATTTTAAGTATTGGATAAAAAGGGGTTTTCTGAATGTTGATGTATACTTCTACCCTTTATTATTCTTTTTTTATGCTGTTTTTATATGGAATTATTAGCATACAAAATATGCAGTTGTCAAAACTCTTCTCTAAGGTTTTTCATCCTGAAGTATAGATGAATATTTGTCATTTTTGCTTGGCTTTGTGGTTTTTGACACTGAACTTGTTATTGCAGTAATATTTGATTAGAATTATAGTAATTTCATAAAAGAAGATGAAAGAAGCAGTAAGATTAATGACAAAGTTATTGCTGCAGCTGGATGAATATAACAGTGAGCCTAATTCAGTCACCTAGACTTACAATTATGTTGACATTTAATTTTTTTTTTAACTGATAGAAAGCTCTTCTGATCTTTGCTGTATTCCAACCGTGACTTGAGGCCAAAACTACCTCATTCATACTACCCGGCTTACAATTATGTTGACATGTAATATTTTTTTTAATTGATAGAAAGCTCTTCTGATCTTTGCTGTATTCCAACCGTTACTTAAGGCCAAAACTACCTCATTCATACTACCTGGCTGAGAAATAATAATAATAATAATAATAAACTTTATTTCCATTTTACAATGGGTATTCGTCAGCCAGGACAAGCCCCAACCCCCCACTGTGATGTCCACCCACAGCAGTTCCTGCCAGTAAACAGCTTAAACTCTCGGTCTTGGACGGGGACCGATCTTTCGACCTCGTGAATGCGAAGCCAGCGCGTTACCACTGTACTACAGCTTTATAAAAAGAACTTTCTATTAAAAATATTGTCTTATTATAGTATTTAAGAGCAGGGCAAACTACCCATTAGCTGGATGCTTTACTGTAGGTATGTGTGTACGTATTACACTGCTTTGTCCAAAACCCATGCGAAATAACACAGATCTACCAATTATTATTGTGCGTTTATTTAATCCAAAGACATCGAAACATTTTAAATGAAAGTGCTAGTGTTAATCTTCATTCAGTTTTTATGTCTGTTTCCATCCTTTTGTGATTTGTGGAATAAAAGAATGATTATTCAGATAACATCTATAGAGGAAATTAATTTTAGTCTTTCAGACAGTTTAAGTAGAGATTTTTTTTTTTCACCATTATTTAATAATCCATATAAAATTTTGGCCATGTATTGGAAATTTTATAAATATATTTTTAATTATTATGTCATAACTATTCAATTGTAAATTAATGTCAAATAAGGGAAATTTGATATTGTAAACATTTGTTTAGCTGGAAATATTTTCCACTTGCAGTTCAATAGACTTGTATCAGTTGTGATTAACTAGAAGAGACTTGACTAATTCCTTCAAGAATTGCAATCATGAAGTTGATATTATGCATATGGCAAACTTTAGAAGTCTTTTAAAGCCTGAGTGTTGACATAGCTGATTAGTAGGTTGGCCATGGCGTCAGCTGACCATTGAAGTACTACGACTGAAGGTACTACGGATTCAACAGGGACTGGTCCAGACAGCTCCAGGTTAAGTCTTCCTTCAGGCACGGCTCTTTCCTTATGCCTACATCTACACCAACTATTCTGGTGTATTCGTTACACAGCGCTTACTATCCATTTACATTTGACTAGTCACAACACTCCCCATATATGTAGCTTTTTGTTCTCTTTTTCCTCATTTTTGCTACACTTAATGGAAGGCCCACAGCTTATGGCCCCCAGTACCCGACATAGAGGGGTGCTAAGTATCTTCTGGGATCTTGCTGACTCCACTATTGGCGTGAGGGTAGACACACTTGGTTGTAGTAATGGTTCTGCCCTTAACCTTGCACCTCCTAATAGATCTGCTTCATTCACTCTTCACTTTGCTAACATTCATGGTCTGAACTCTAATCTTTCGTCTGTGGAACAGCACTTCGGTACATCCCTCCCCAATCTCCTCCTTCTCTCTGAAACCCAGCTGTCTAGCCATGCTTCCACTGACCCATTCTCTCACTGTAAGCTGTATACTCGTTTCCATTCCAAAGGTGGGGTCTTTGCCTACTGCAACACTAACACACTTATTACAAGCTCATGGACCTTGAATCCTCTGACTTTGATGTTCTCTGGGTGAAAATCTATCTCTCCACTACCAGTATATTCCTTTGCTTCTGCTACTGCTCTCCAAACTCCACTGTCTTGTGTCTTTCTTTGAATATCTTGTCGTATCGTTGTTGATCTTACCAGGCCAGAACTACAGCGTTCGAGGTGATAACAGATATGCATCTTTTCTTCATACTTAATTTATTCAGAAGCTACATGATTTCTCTATGCTTCAAAGCTCCCATTACTATAGTTCCTACGAGCCACAGTTCCCCACTAACACAGTTCACAGTTCCCGCCCCCTTAGGGGGAGACTTCTGTATATGATCGTAGTTCTGCCCCCGGCAAGGTCTGTTTCTTAACTGACACGCTATTGGTATGCTCTTCTCTCTGATGGGTGAGTTTTCAAGTGCGCACTCTGCCCTCTAGCGGCTCTTAGCATCTATGTGAGAGGCCTTACGACAATCTGTCCTCTTGCCATGAGTCCTTGCAATCTTCTCACCCACATACTGAAATTCTCTATATTGGGGATTTCAATGTACACCACAGTGAGTGGCTTAACTCTTTACACACTGATGCTGGAGGCAGTGAGGCCCTTGCTTTCTCTATTACTCACAATCTGGAGCACATTATCAATCATCTTACTCGTGTTCCTGATCGACACATACATACAGCCAACTCTTAATCTTTTTCTTACTTCTAATTCTTTAAACTTCTTGTATTATGTGTTATCCCCTCTTGGATCTGACCATTCTGTGATCTCAATCTTTTCCATTTTCATTCCCCCTCCATCAATTCCTCCTACTCAGCGCTGCCTTTGGCACTTTGAGCGTACCCAATGTGAAGATTTGCGTAATTTCCTCTCTCACTTCCCGTGGGATGACTACTGCTTTCGGTCCCATAACCCTTATCAGGAATCCCTAGAAGTTGCTGAGATCATAACCTTGGGAATGGAGGCATTCGTCCCCTCCTCTGTGAAAACTTTTTCTCCCCTCATTCCTTGGTTTGACCGTGCTTGCTCTATGGCTACTCAGCCCAGGGATTGGGCACACCGGCCGTACCAAGCCTCTCCTAATTTAACTCGCTCTGCTTTTCTTACAGCTAGGAATCGCTGTATTGCTCAGATTCGAAGGTCTAAAGCTTCCTTTAGAAGAAGGAAACTTGATAATCTTAATTCCTCTTCCACTGATAAATCTTTTTGGTCCTTAGCAAATTTCCTTTCTGAAAACTTTGTAACTCAAGCTGTCCCCCTCTCATGCATTCCGATGGTTGTGTAGCTTGCTCTCCCACAGATAAAGCCACTTTCTTTGGCTTTAATTTTTCTGCCAATTTCCGTAAATGATTCTAGCACACCTTTCTCTCATTCTTTACCCCTCTCTAACCCTATGCCCTCCCTTATCCTCTCTTCATGCAAAGTTCATAAGGTTCTTCACTCACTAAATATGAACAAGGCATCTGGTCCCAATTGTTTCCCTGCAGGGTTCCTAAAGGAGTTTGCAGATGAACTGGCTCCTGTTCTTTGCCGTCTTTTTCGCCTCCTTCTGTCAACCCGTATCTATCCTTCATCTTGGAAGCATCCTCTAGTGCAACTTGTTCCTAAGAAGGGTGACCGCTCTATTCCTTCAAACTACTGACCTATAGCCCTAACCTCATCTATCGCTAAAGCTTTTGAAACATTGCTCAATTCTCACTTCTTGAAATGGTCTTGAATCTAACTCGCTTATCTCCAATCACCAGTACGGCTTCCGCAAGGCAAGATCAACTGGCGACCTCTTGTCCTATCTTACTCTTGTATAGTCATCTTCTCTGAGGAACTGGGGAATCCTTTGTTGTTGCATTTGATATCTCTAAGGCTTTTGACAGAGTCTAGCACAAGGCTCTGTTGGCTAAACTCCGTGCTTATGGCTTTACCACTTATCTCTGTTCTTTGATTTTCAGTTTACTTTCTGACCGTTTTATATCTGTGGTTGATGACGGTGCAACATCTAGGCTGTTCCCTGTTATCAGTGGTATTCCACAAGGCTCTGTTCTTTCACCTACTATGTTCCTTCTCTTCATCATCGATCTACTTCAGTCCCCATCCTCCTCTATTCTTCTCGCCTTTGCCGTTGATTCTACCATGCATTTTTCCTCTGCCTTTTCTTCACAACCTTCATCTGCTACTCATATTCAGTCTCATATCACTCTTCTATGCACAATTCTGATTTGTAGAGGGTATCTGAGTGGGGCGCCCAAAATTTAGTTAAACTTAATGCTTCCAAGACACAGTTTCTGGCTGTCTATCATCTGCTCCTCCTGATACCCCTATTGTTTTCGAAACTAACTAAATTATCTTCTTCATTTTATTAATATATTAGGAATCCATATGGCCTCTAACTTATCCCACAATCTAAATCTCTAAATCTGCATCCAAAAAATTGGGGGTTCTATTTTATTTTCAATATTTCTTCTCTTTACTGTTACTTAAAATCCATAAAGGTCTTATCCATCCCTGTTTAGAATACTGCTCGCACATCTGGGGTGCTTCTTCATATAATTATTTCCTTGATAGGGTTGATATAAGACAGTCAGACTCATTAATGACTTCTCGTACTTCTAATTGGATTCTCTTTCTCTTTACAATAAGGTATCATCCCTATCTTTTCTATCGCTATCATTTCCATTGCTGCTCTGATGAATTGGCGAGTTGCATCCCTCCCCCACTGCCGAGGCCATGTAACACTCACCTCGTCTCACAGGTAGTGTGGAGATATGCACCTCGTGGATTTGTCGGTTCAGCAACTGCTTCTTCCCATCCACCTCCAGATTCTGGGACTCTCTTCCCCAATTCTTATAACCTATTCTCCTTCAAAAAATGGATCTATTGTCATCTCAGGGCCTAATCCTGCCATATCTCTAGGCCCTCAGTACTTCGACTATTATTTTGGCCTGTCCTTTTCCTATTGTCTATCATTACCTCATCTCTGCCTTGTCCTTAACCTTTTACTTTTTCTTCACCTTAATGTTTTCTTCATGTTGAGGCCTTTGTTGATGTTGATAATTTCTTTGCCTGTTCTGGTGTCACTCATAAAAAAAAAAAAAAGATACTACTGTTGGGTGAGAATGAGATTAAGACTGCTAGAGGATATCCTATAAATGCTATAGATATTCATATACTTTACCCTTTGGCTATGTTAGTAATATTCTTAATGTTCTTTTTTTAAAAACTTCAATTAACTTTCCAGCCTGTATGTATCAAGGCTCAAACATGTGAATTGGATTGTTTTTTTATTGAAAGTTGGAGAAAAAAGCTGATCAGAAACAACTCTTGTATCAAACACAGTATCCTATATAGTTATAATCACCCTTGAATTAATGTACTGTTCTGGACTTGAAATTGAATATCGACACCCAGATAGAAAATCTAGTAAATAAAATCACCTTTAGTGACATTTGCATGAAGCATGTTGATATTTGAAGTCATTTACTCTTCGTAATCAGAGGTACCGGTACTGCGATGTAATTTTGCTGGCATCTTTATGTAAGTCATAGGTTAAATGATGTGTTTTTTGGGCTCTTAATGTCGGAAAGAAATATATGTACCAGTATATCTCATGCAGTTTATTCAGTTTCTTTGTGTTTCATTTATTCATATAGATTTTGTTTTCCATTATTTGATGTAGAGTAAAAAAATCACTGCCTTATTTTGGAGACACTATTTAACTCACAGTTTGTAGTATCATCGCTCATTGTGAAAGCTGTTATGAAAAAAATGGTAACTATATAGCATGATAGGACAGTGCCAACCGAAAGTTATCCAAAGAAGTAGAGCATAGAATTATTTATTTAGTACAGAAGCTACTTACAAACAACCCAGTTACGAAATTTACAGATACAAACAAACCCTACCCATTATCTACCCATGTATTAATATTTGTATTACTCTACTGTACTATTACATTATTATTACTGTATTAAAATTCAATAATATGTATACTCTCCATCTCTGTTTCTCTTTACTTTATGTATTCTTCGTGCCCAGGCCCGATGAGGGCTGTTTTATTTTATTAGTTTTTGGCCCGTCCTGGTGTCACAATCACAAAAATAAAAAAATAAGTGTCTTTAGCCTAAGTACTGTGTACAATGCTGCATATGTATGTTTTGTGCAATACTTTTTGTTACTTAAACACAACTTACTAATAATTCTAGTTACGAACAGACTTTAGGAACCTAACTTGTTTGCAGTTTGGGGAGTGTTTATTGGATACATCAAAACTTAGTTGTTTGGTTGAATACCTGTTTTGAAGAAAACCAATGTCTAATTCTATTGTATGCTGTATCAGATATTGTTAAAATATATTTTACATCATATTGTACCATAGCCTGCATACAGCCTGTTGATGGTATATCATAATTTATAGATGCACTTTATACTTACATAAATTACATTAATATTTAAGTTTTCCTTTGTTGTGCTACTATTTACAGGTTGGCCTCCGGCAGCTTGACATGTCACTTCTGTGCCAGTTATGGTCATTGAACGAGTCTATTCAAGAGTTCAAACAAATAATCAATGAGCGTACTGTGGCTGGCTTAGACTGGGGAGGAGGTGACACATCTGCCGAAGACACTGACGATTATTATGGTATTCCAGTACGACGACCCAATCCATATTTGCATCCTGTTCCTGAACAGTATCCGCAGCTATCGCCATCATCATCAGAATCCAGCTTAGAATACGGAAATATATAAATAGGTCTTATTTCTTTAACTTCAGAGGCTGGCCTCAGATATATTGTTTTTTAGTGCAGCTAGCAAAGAGGGAAGTTGAAGAGAGATGTACTATAAAGTAGTAAAGAAGGTAAGAATTTTTATACTCAAAATAAAATTACTTTCATTTGGAATAAATAGGTAGTACTTGATAGCTGATAATTAAGTCTGTAGTGAAGTGTAAAGCCATTTATTATTTAGGTTATAGCTTTTTATTGCAGATAATTCATCAATACCATTATTCCTCATCACTTCAGCTCCTGAACCCTGTAGATATCCTGACTTATTTAGCAGAGAAAGTTCACATAGTGGGTATTTGTGCTCGGTGTGAAGAATTTATATTTAAGACTGAATTCGCATTCACTGTTATTTGTAACTTCTCATCAGTGCAACAATGGACCGACGGCCAAGAAAAGTTCCGTCTTGGCTTGCAAGTGCAAGGAAGGAAAAGTTGAAGAATACAGAATTAACGTTTACGACTCATCCAAAAACTGTTATTTATGTTATGAGCCCAAAAGAGCTGAGAGAAGTTGCTGAAAGAGTTTTGTGTGAGGAAATGAAGAAAACACTTCCAAGCACTGATGAAAGCAACAACTGTCAAGATGGGCAATCTACTTCATCTTGACTTTATAACAATAAGAAACTTGAGTGTTGCTTTTTAAATATTTAGTATATATTAGTGCATAGATACGATAATTTTAATATTTTTAATATATTTTAGTAAGGAAATGAAGTTTAAATGGTAATATAATCCAGATAGGCTCAAATTACTTTATTCTTATATGAAATAATATGTTTTTGTTTTTATGTTTATGATTTGACAATGCTTTACTTAAATGTGCTGCAGTTTTTAATTTTTAAAGTTTGATATTTTTACATTTCTGTTAGTATTCTTGGCATTTTTGGTATTTTTATAGATTATTAGTCTTCATTGATATTTAAAATCTTGTGCAATACTTTAAAAGTACTGTATGTGGAATATGCTTTATATCAAGCCACGAATATTTTTATGATGTTTAAAAGACTATTGGTAGTTATAACCAAGTTGAGACTAATTTGTTGTTGTATATCACGGCTTTATTTTATAATTTAAGGATACTTTTTTCAATGACTTATTTACCATTATATATTTAGATTTTACCCAAGCAGCCCCATTGTATTTTCTTAGAGAATTTCATACCCTTTAGGTTGTCCCATGCAGATAGTAACTGGATTCGGTTTTACGTCACGAACTCCCTTTTTTTACTAAGGGCTAGGACGGTTGCCTTCTTACGAAGGACTTGTTTCGGCAGATGTAATTGTTACCCTGAGTGTATGCTTTGTTAATAATGATTCATTATTTCGCAGGCAACCTCAGTTATATTTTATAAAACTTTCTGAATGGCAGATTGGTAGAAACATATTTTCAAAGAAAGTATTCAGCTGTGACTGCAATTAATGTTTAGTCATTAAGAGCTCTGGAAATAGTTTGGTAATTTTTTTTCTTACTATAAGTATTTTTCAGATAATTGTTTTTGCACTAGATTATAAGTCATTTTATAACTTGTCATAGTAGTGAAGTAATGATACATGTTATTTTTGTAGTGAGCACTTCCTCTGTATTGGACATAAACTGTTGTAACATTCAAATACGGTAATGATGTGTAGACTTCTCTGTCAGTACAATAGTACTAGTTTCATTGCATGTCATGTGCATTAAGAGATAGAATTAGCAATTTCCATTGTCATCCTATTCGTGCACTTTACAGTAGTTCCCATATAGTTAAGCAAAATAATTATTCCAGTGTTTAGTAAAACCAGTATCACAGTAGGTAACTAGATTATCTTTTACATCCAGATCCAAGTAATTGACTATACCAGAAAAAATATGTGGTGATAAGATTCACTGTACCAAACAAACATTCAGCTTGTTTAATAAGTTCAGTAGTATTAATATATGTGTGTGCATAAAGCAATATTGCAATATTTGTCAGATAGTTTCAAATTAGCCTTTAAGCACATTTACTCATGTCTTTGTCAAGTAGTTGAACTCGTTAGGCTATGATCCTTAGACTGATTTAAGCTCTATTAAATTATGACAATAGCTGTCAATCCCAGTAGCTTTGTCATATATATATATATATATATATATATATATATATATATATATATATATATATATATATATATATATATATATATATATATATATATATATATATATATATATATACTGTACTGTATTGCATTTTTGTTACTTTTTGAAAAAAGTGTTTCTAGTGGTTGCTAAGAATTATAACTTATTTTTATATGTATTTAAAATTAGACTCCAGTGTAAACATGTTAACTTATCGAACATTCCATATCTTAGGAAAAATCCTTAAATGCATTCCTATAAGTAATTATTTCACTCATAGTGAAGGTTATTCCATTATGTGCTTGATCAGTAACTATGTAATAATGTATTACATTTATTTTATCCTTTATTTTTATGATAATTGTGTTAACAAGTGAGAATGAACTCTTTAAGTAAACTTTTTTATATAAAAAGACAGCTGTCCATTATGTAGTGATGTTACAAAGAACACATGGTCTTGTAAAGAAAAGTAACCTCAGGGTGCTCTCGAGGTTTATTCATACTTACAAGGCAAATCACCTAACGTAACCTAACCAATTACTGGCTTATTTAACTTAAATAGGGTTCTGGGGGTTACTCATCATTACAAGATCCAGAACACATTAGTGATCAGTCTGTGCAAACAAATGGCAAAGGCTTATCGGATTCTGTTTGGAAATGAATGACCATTGCTTCTTTCAGTTATTTTTGTTTGTTTTCTCCACTTTTACAGGCATGAGTAGGGTACTTTCAAATATTTGTTTTCAAGTTGGGGCAAAGGGACTCCATGCTGTATGAAAATCATTGAACGCTGGGCGTGGGATCCTATGTATATATCTTTAATAGACGTATCCTTCAAGTTGCATTTGGAAAAACTACTTCAAAACTAGTCTACAGCATGCTGCATAATGTTTAGCAATGTACTGCAGGAAATTTTGGATATGTATAGCTCATAAAAACAATAATCTCACTAGGAAAATATATATCTCCAAGTCCATGAAATCTTCTTCAATATGACAATAACGCAAACTGCAGAACACAATTTGGCGCACGATCACCATTTTATTGGAATAGATTGTGAGACAATTATATCACCTCCAGAATAGCACCCTTATATATTGTCAAACCCTCCAGAATGGCATCCTTATTTATTGACAAAAAATACAACTCGATTTGGGTTTTTTTGTCTTTTATTTTCCAAAGTTTGAGTTTGCTGAATTGTTTCTGATAACCCATTCTCACAACAGTAATCAAAGAATTTTGTACTCGGTATATATTTTTTGTCCAGCATGGACGTGGTTTTTACCGAGCTCTGAGCAGGAGTATGTATTAAAAAGGAATCTTGCTTTTACCTATCAGGGTGGAGAATACAACTTAATATTTTTATTTTAAAATAATTAGATTTTTTTAAAGAAGTAATTTTTGCTCACCTATATATTGTTTTTAGTACCTCAACATTACAGGTGTGTATTTTTATATGTAGGTTACATTGTTATCATTTTTAGACATGACAGCTGCATTTTACTTGAGTATTGTTTACTCTGAAATTTTAACATTTACCAAAAATTGTTAGGTACAGTGGTTCCCCCTTATTTGCAGTTTTATTATATATGGGCCAAAAACATTAGGTGCAAAATTCCAGATTTAAATAAGTCGTAAGTCTTAAACTCATTTCAACATAACTTTTATTACAGTATATTAGTATAATTGTTCTATTTCACTATTACTGTTGCTAATCTCTTACTGTGACTAATATATTAACTGAACTTATATATATGGGGAAAATACCTGTACTTGCTGGGTCCCATACCATCTAGTTAAAGGTATTTAAGAGGGTCTTGGAACATATTCCCAGCAGATAAGGAGGGACTACTGTATACATTTCATTTATTTGTAATTATTTTTCGTATTAAAAGGAAGCATTCCAACAATTTGATGATGTATCTAGCTGTATGGTCTTAAAATTGTGTTGATTTAAACGGTAATACTGGTTATTAAAATTTTTTTTATTTGAGACCAAAGCAGATGTTGTCAATCAGTTTGTCTCATTTTACCATCATACAGAAACTATTACAGCTATTTGTGCAAGTAGTTCAAAAGATGTGTGGTTTGCCTTTAATGCTGCATCACAGTGACCCACAATACCCTGTTTTTGTAATTATATTTTGAATGGGGCAGACATCCACCATGTGGCCAGACAACCACAGGTATAATTCCACCACTCCATCTCTTGGGGACCTTTCCTGCACCCATACGTTATAGCACTAAGGAGGTGCAGGAAAGTCAATTTGGGCTGCGTCATCTATTCACCATAGCTCCACCCATCCCTGTCACTTGCTTTCTTACAGCCCTGTTCCTCTAACATTCCACATGCATCCAAAACATTTTTCGCTTCATCCATCCATCTCAGTGTCATCTTTTTGGCCTTGTACTTACTACTTTGCTCGTTGTTCCTCATTCGTACTTTCTACATATGCAGTGTTTCAATTGTGTTTCAATACACTTTTCATCCAACCTAGACGATGTCTGGACAATTGCGCCCAAAATTATTGTTCTTAAAAACAAGTTCTTTACTTTAGCATAATTATATGATAAATTTTCCTCCTTTTAATTATTTTCGAGATTATGGTTGGTAACCAAAACATTATCATAATTATAATGGCTATTTTTATTTTTATTCATTAGCTTCAAGGTTAGGTAAGCTGACATTGAAGATAACGAAAAAGAAAAAAGAAAAATTTACCCTTATAAATATGATAAACACAAGTACTTGTTTGGATGACAATCGTTCAGAGACCAACTTATAAATTACACACTTCCTTCACTCTGTAATTCTCCTCTGTATCCATACCTCCAACTGCTGCTTCAGATACTTATAACTCCACTTCCACAAGTATCTTGCCATTGAGACACATTTAGCCTGCCACCGTCAACATTATGCATCTCTCGACTTTACTTTTACCCAAATTCACTCTTTCTTCTTTCCCACATCTTTACAAACGCAGTCATCAACTTCTTCAATTTCTCCCCAGAATCAACCACACTTGCCTTGTCATCTTCACCTACTAACAGGTTCACTTCCCATAGACTTTTATTCTCATCCAAACTTATTCTCACCACTTTTGCATTACCTTCCTTAATCACTCTCCATATACTCATTTAACTTTAACGATCACTGGGAAATTTTGCAATCCTACTCAACTTTCCCTATTCTCACACATTTACTTTGCTAGTGCAAACAGGACTTCTTCCATACAGTGGAAACATGCTTTATTAACCCTGTAATAAGTTTTCACCAAATTCATGAACTTTCCAAAAAATGCCATTTCCTTATTTTAGGGACTTCTCAGAAACTTTTATTTCCATAAACACTTGGGCCACACAGCATCCTCACTTGACCCCTTACTGATTTTCCCCAATCACTTTCTAAGTTGCTATCCTAATTCTCCTGGTACTCACTTGTCCATACTACTAGCTAACCACTAAATATAGTAATTCCTCTTACAATTACTACATTTGTACATGCACTCCTCTTAGGAGCTGGGAGCCTCCCTTCCCTAAAACACATTTAACAACCTCCTCCATCTTTACTGTTTCCTATCTTTTAACAGGCATCCCACATGACATCCATCTAACCCTTGCACCTTACCACCTTTAATTTTTTTAATTGTGTTCTCTCTCAAAACTGCCCTAACATTCTCTTTAATTACAGCATCTTCATTTCCTCTCTGTAGACATACCTCTTATGCAAGCTTCTTTTCTGCCACTGCCAAACCCATCTCTAATCCACTACTCACTAACTTTTCCGTTTCCACCCATTTGTCTCATTCTACACACTACGTATGCACAAACCAACGTTCCTCCTTGAAACATCTCTATTCTTCCAGTCATCCTCCATCCCTCCTATATTTCACTGCAATCCACTTATTATTCAGACTTGCCTGTGTCTCACGAAATTTATATTTCTTGTTCAGCTCACTCACTTTCAGCACTTCTCTTTTCCTCTCCATCAACCTTTCATCCACTCTCAATCTTCCTTCCATCAAATAATTGTCAGACATTCCACCACTCTCCTCATAAGTTTCACATCCAGTACTCTTCCATATCTATGCATATCTTTCTTTAAGAACAAAATTAGTGTTAAGTGCATTTTATTTATAAACAGTATTAGCAAACAAATTCGTCCATTACACATCTTTATCATATTCTCTCCACTTCCATTGGTTTTAGGTATACTGTACCATTCTTGACATTTACATCATCCACTTGCTCTTCTCTTACTCTAACATTCAACTTATCAATCGCCACATTAACATTCATTGTAACCATTATACACACACTCAAATAATTTCAAATCTCTTTCCACTTTACCTATCTCAACAGCAGAATATACACATCTCACATACCCACATAATACTTGATGACACTTCTTTCCAATCAACTACACACTTAACACATCTCACTGACCAACAGAACCACTCCTTTTTACACCAGAGACCATACTTACATGGCTTCCACACTGCACCTTATCTTTTCCTTTTAACTTTGTTTCACTTTACCTTACCACATCCCTCTTATTGTACGTTGTAAAGTATGGATAAAACATAGGAACTTTCAATACCAGGACTCTCCTTCTTTTGAATAACTCTTACCCCTTTACAAGGCCTGGCATCACTCAATGACAAGCTAAGTACCCAGTTTATTTAACCTTATGCACAGCTTTCATTACTTGGATGTCAAAGCTTCCTCCTTTATGGGGCCCCACACATCCACTATCTATTTCTTGACCTACCTTTTCGTTATTATATCGGTAGAAATGACCAGAGAATCCCATTTACTATTATCTCACTGTCTTTTTCCAAAATACTGTATTATTCCTAACTCATTAACCAATTGGAACCATCAGAATTCAAATATACTCTAGTTCTTACCTGTATTCAGAATCCAACTCTTACTTACCGTACAGTACAGCAAGAGCAACTATGCAATCTGATCTCAGTGTGCAAGCCAGAACAACTTAGCACCATTATACTATAAATGATAAATTAAAACTTCAATTGCTTTCTGAACTGTTAAATTTATAATACGTAATATACACTCCCCAAGCTTGGAGAACTAAAATACAGTATATGCAGTTACTGGTAAACTTTACCTTACTCTTCCGTTCATTCCCAATATGTTTAGAGCCTGAAAGAAAGAAAAATAAACCATTTAATTAAGCTTACAAAAATTTAAACTATTTGATACATGTATTACACCATTGAGCAAAAATATGTAATAAATATATCGCAAATTATATAAAGTGCAATACATTATATATAAAATTACTTACAGTAGAGAGCCCTGCTACTGAAACATCCCTCACAATTCCCATGAATTTCTGGGAAGATTGGGCACATTTTCCTACACTATGAACATCGGAAAGTCTTCGGTTCATAAAAGCCCAGGAGTCCTGAAAATGAATTAAAAAAAAAAATAAATAAAACCCTGAGATAATACTGAACATGAGCTTATGGCTTCATGTATAAATTTTGAATGACAAATTATATAAGTTCTCCTTTACGAATAAAGAAAATGGATACATAAATAAAATTGAGCAGCATACTGAAAAAACTTAAAAGTCACTGATATAAAAAAAAAAAAGTCTGGCAAACTGGAAAATTTTCAATATAAAGTATGTATAAGAGGGAGTTCTAATATGAATGGGAAGCCTTATACATGGAACCAAAATCCTAACTTTAGTAAAGCAAAGTACAGTACAGTAAGTAGGCAGTCGAATCACAAAGAAATTCAAGATGTTGGCTGCTATGAGATTAGTGTTAATAAAAACACAAATATTTGGAGAAAATAAGTTCAAAATTTTGGGTTCTATGTGAATACTGCATTAAAAAAAACAGATTTCCAGAGAAAATGAGTTTATAAACTAAGATACCAATAAAAGACACCGTAAGAAAATTCTCAGTTTCTTTGCTATAACTGCATATAATAAATGAAATACCTATTATTTTGCTTTTAAATGATGCTAGAAGTCTATACACTTTCGTATTTTGTCCTCTTCACTTTATATGTTGCAAACTTGCAACTACTGTATAGCAACAGTTTCTGGTATTTCTCTTGAAATTTTTGTTATTTTCCAGGAATCGAAGAACAATGCAAAAGAAATAGATTAATGTGAAATTAAGATTCAAATAGCCACTAAGGAAAACCTAATTTGAAGAATTACTGGTAAAGTTTATGGGATACAATTTTTATCTACCAAAATAATTTCAGCTACTATGGCACTTTTAGAGGAGCTACACCATGTCCTTGCTAATGTTTGTAGAACCTGGCGTGGCAGCATCTTTGTTGTAGGTAATCCTCTGGAGCTGAAACTCAGATGAGGGAAAGAGAGAGAAAAAAAAAACCCTCATGGGGCACAAAAACATGGGAGAGGTTTCAATCATCCCGGAGACTACCTCATATCTTACACAACTCGCACAATAACAGTTTTTTCTATACAAAGATATAACTCTCCAATTATACTCTTATTACATTTTTGTGCTTTACTAGCTTAAATATTAAGTGCATTAAGTATGTCTATATTTTTAAATGACTTTTATTTGGGACAAAAACACATAGAGAAAACTGGCCAGAAACATCGACCCCACATAAAAGTGGGAAAAGATGTAGACAAAGAAGAAGATTAACTAATCTTAAATACTTATGTTGTGAGAGACCAATGAACCAGAATAAGTTATTTAATACTTTAAAACAAAGATTTACAATATTTAATATCAAGACTATATAAAGCAATATTGGAAGTCAGAACAAAAGCAGAAAAACTAATTCCCACCCTAGGAGACAAGGGGAAAGTAATATTGCCAGAAAGAGTAGGATGACTCCACAAACCATGGAACTGTGGAGCTCGAGGCATAAAAAAAAAAATACAGGACTAATCCCTTAGCTGAGGGCAGAAGTAAACTGTCAAGCATATCTCACTCTGTTTGGTCAGCAGAGGATCCCGGAGCAGGTGAGTCCCAGATACTAGCAAGGAATTTGGCTTTCCACTACACAGGAGCATCAAGCAACGGAGTCTGATTGGAGGGAATCACAGGAGCACCACACAACAAACCAGTGATTTCTCAAAACATGAAAAGGTAAATGTAAATCTAAAAAATCAAAAGCCTGGGAGATATGAAAGGGTAAAGTGCAAGGAAAACAGCCACATAAAAAATATATAAACGACCGCAAAAAAATAAATATATGAGTAAGGACATCTAAAGGGAGAAAAAGGATGAAAACCTTGCTTATCTGAAATTTAAAAACTGCATAAAAAATGGAAAATCAGAGTACATTAAAGATTTTTATACAAAGGTAAGAACTTCCCATATGCCAATAGCCATTTTCGCTTTCATGCTGCTTGCATTAGACTGTTCAGAATGTTTCTCCTTTAGACAATGTTGGGCCAATATGTGATAGGGGTGCTCTTCAGGAGTGCAAGGTCCACGCTAAAACTTTTACATCCACCATAGCGTGACAGTTAATTGACCCATATGTAAAATACCTCACACAAGGCAGGGTGGGGAACCAAGACTATTGGCGTATTAACTGATACTACTACCCAAATGAAAGCAATTATAGAGGTAACGGGTCACAGGGGTTAGTAATAAATACGAAATCTGCAATATTAAAAGTATAAAGCAAAATTTTACCTGTATTGGTAAAAATATAATATTACAGAGTAAATATTTACCTGAAAATCCTCAGATTTATCTTGGAGCATGTATATCTCGGTGCTCTTGTACACAGCAGCCAAAATACCCCGTTTTGTATACCAGTTGAACTGAAAGCAAGATGAAATATTTTTCAAAGTTTTATACTAGTATTTAAAAAAAAACTAAATTAGTTTTGTAATTCACAATTTCACAGATTTTCATTAATATCTAATTTTCATATTGGCAGAGAGAGATTTGTTGGATGAACACGTGACTTGCAGGAATGAAATGTCGTTTCTGGTAAAGACAAAAGTGTATGTGTGGAGGGATCTGAAGATAGAAAAAGGCAACAAGTAGGAGGATAAAGTGAGCAATCCAGTACAAGAAACCAGTGAAAAGGAAATTATAGATCCGTGGAAGCTAGTGAGAGAGAGAGAGAAAGTGTGTGGAAAATTTATTAATTAGCTATGCAAAATGAGGACTAGGGATAGGTAGATGGGGAAAAAATATTAGAGGAAGAGTCACAATGTTATTTGCGAGAAACAGGAGTCATGGAAAGAGAAAAGAAGTAAAAGAAAGAGAATTGACAAAATATAGATGGAGATGGTAGAATATAGAGAGTAAAGTGCAATGGTGAGACAGTACTGAGGGGGGAAAGGGCGAATAAAGAGTGAGACCGGAACAAGGAAATATTTTAAACTACTCAATGTTAAAGAGAATGGAGTGGTAGAGGCAACATGTTTGGCATATGAATATTACTTCACATGAAGAAGTAGGAGGACGAAAATATGAAGACTGTAAATTAAAATAGACAATGTGGGAAGACAATTGCTATGGAGGAAATAAATGTATTAGTCATTTCTCTAGCAAGTACCAATAATTTCTTATATAGATGCTACTTTATAAAAATGTATTCAAACTATATTGGAAATGTGATAGATATTTATAATATTCTCAGGGACACAAGAAAACTAGAGTCTCATCAAACTGCAAGAATTATGAGGAAATTTGGATTTTCATGACAATTTATGACTTTGAATTACAAGATCAAATTATTTTTCCCATAGTATCAGAGACGTATAACAAATAAATATGAATTCAGCAATCAGGATAAAGAAGGGATAAGCAATGGTGATAAGAAATAGGTTTGATTCTGTTTAATACAGAAATTACAAAGAACACAAAGCATATGTAAGCATATAAATATCTTGCCTTTTATGTGTTTCTTTGATTATTAATAATGGTATCACTCTTAGACTGCAGGAAAATGTATCACGTAATAAACATATTTATGAAGGAAATGGTATATGAAGTTAATTACAGAAATTCCGTACTATAGTTACCCTCAATATAATAATAATAAAAAAAAAAATTAAATCTCACTCACGTCAGTTGTTCGATCTCCAGCATAATACCAAACATGGTCAACCAAAGTGCCAAGATTATGTAGTGAATTTTGCACATTTAATGGAGAGGCATGCAGAGCTAATGCTCTGTGCCACGAATCAATATATTCAATATTCATCCGAAGTCTCTCTTCAACGGCACTTGCAATAAATGCTGTTGTTCCTTTCTTTCTAGGGGAAGAGAAATAAAACAATATTAATGTTTACATTTAAAGATATATAAAGTTTACTCATAATTTCTATATGTAATTAAGCATAAGAACCACAAGCAAAGAATACATATCGTGTTTACTTATGTTATTATTAATCCCCTTTATGGGATAAGACACAAAAATTGAAACTGGGATATGAAGGCTGGATGCCCTTTCTGATGCTCCATGGTGGGCACAACTGTAATTCTGTCACCATCTGAGTCAAGTATTCATTCCATTTAGCTACCAGGGTCTCCTATATTATTCAGAGAATAATAACAAACCAAAAATGGAGCTTGCCTTTGAATAGACTGTATGTATAAGTGCTACTACTATAGGACTTATTGTTTCGTTAAGGTGGGAGACAATGACTCAATTAGCCATTTGGTACAGTCATGGTAATATTAACATTTGGAATAAAATTACCATCAAATATTTAATCTCCTAATTCCACACATGGAAAGTATTAATTTTAATAGTTAATAGGTTAAAGTTGGTTACATATAATCCTCATCAAAAGGTCCAAGCTTTTCATGTAGCCCTAAAAACCCATTTTCTTTTCGCCTGACAGTGACTAATGCTATGGATTATGTTTCCTAAGGCAAGGTTGCTTTATGTACAATAGATGTGCAGTAATCCCTCGCTATATTGCGATTCACCTGCGAATTCAGTGCATTGCGGGTTTTTATAGTGAGCATATGTATTTTATATCGCAGATTTTCTGGGTATATCACGGGAATCCACGATATGTGGAAATATTAGAATTTCCAGTATTTTCATGATTTTGTTGATAAAAAAAAGTATTTCTTAGCCTAAGAATAATAAAACAGTAAAACATAGTAAAAACCATAAATCTAAACATGTAACTCACAGTATTGCACCATATAAAATACAATACCGGTATCGGCGTCTTGGAAAACGCAAAGGGTCGCACCTACGTGAGATAGTACATATTAAAATATTTTATTGATAAAATAAGGATTTCCTAGCCAAAGAATAATAAAACAGTAAAAAATAGTAAAAAACATAAATTTAAACATGTAACTCACAGTATTGCACCATATAAAATACGATACAGGTATCGGCGTCTTGGAAAACGCAAAGGGTCGCACCTACGTGAGATAGTACACGGGATGTTATTGTCTGATGGGTGGGAAACGACGAATCACAGAATTGTGTTCTGTATATTCTGTATCCTGGGGTCTGATTGGCTTTTTGACTGAAGCTTGATTCTCCCAGCATCTTCCATTGTCTCGCCTCACCCATTCAGTTACTCAGGTGTGCGCCGTTCGCGTTAAGCCTCTTAATACGTTGTGCTTGTGTTTTTTGTGAAACTTTTGCTTGTGTATTTCAACCCCTGCAATGCCGCCCAAGCGTCCTTCTCTTCTAAGGCTTCTGGTAGTGAGCCTAAGCGGCACAGGAAGATGTTGACCATAGCAGATAAGGTACACCAGTTAGATATACTGAAGGAAGGAAATAGTTTCTCGGTTGTCGGCTGCCATTGGCTGTGCAGTACGTAAACGTCATCATCACGTCATTCGCGGTAAGCTTACCTATCATGTTCATATAAATTTACGCTTGTGCGCTGTTATTAATAAAGTAAAGGGAGAGTTGTTAACAGTGCAGGGAGTGTTTATACAGTAAAGGTAAAAATAAATGTAAAATACCTGTAATAAATATGGTGCTGCTACTTCGCGGATTTTCACCTAGCGTGGGTGGTCCTTGAACTGAACCCCCATGATAAACGAGAGATCATTGTATTAATATATGATATTTAGGTGACTTTACAGGTATATCCAAATTTAGGTGAAATCGTGTTCTCTCCGAAGCATTTAAGATTATGTGATCCAAGTCAAGAATTTTTTTTCATTCAACTATAACTTGATGATTATACCAAAGCCAGCAGAATTAATTATTTTTTTCTATGCAATACCACAACCATTAGCTGCTTTAAAGGCTGCTGTCAATATTTTTAATTTAAATAATTTGGACTGTGGTGTCTAAAATATCCTTTACTGGGTATGATACAACTTCTTCATTATATCTTTGCACCGACTGACAAATGTACTTCCCACCTAACACCAACAGTTATTACATTATGACAAGGCTAGAGTTGCCAATGCTGCCTTTTACCTTGGTTCAAATAGAGTAAGTTTGAAAATATGTAGTAGTGCCCCAAACCACGAATTTAATCCATTCCTAAAACCTGTTCTTGTGTTGGTGTGTTCGTGGGTTGGATTTATTTTTCCCATTGAAAAGCATGTAAATTCAATTAATCCATTCCTAGTTACAATAAATAGTCATTTTAAAATTTTTCTAATGAGTATAAACATGAAATATAATACAGGTTATATGTATTTTATCTGGAAAAGAAAAATTACATTAAAAATAGAAAGGAATTCTATTCTACTAAAATAAAACATGTACATATTCAGGAATACAGTATACACTAGATGATACCCAGTATAAAACAGCAAAGTCCAACGCTAAGGAAAAGTTCTCATTTTCTCAATAACAAATAGGTAAGAAACAAATATTGTAGGTAAGAAACAGTACTGTATTTACCTTTGTGGATGATTGTTGCTGGCATACATGGATGGCAATGGACGAGTAGGAGTACTAATTATTTGGAAGGAGAGTCCCCTCCCATAAAACATTCGGGAACTCTTCCGATACAGGCTGTATTTCTGGTATTTTCTCTCTCTTTTCTCTTTTGGAAGCTGCTTCCCTGGCTAATGGCACAAGTAAATAATCCAGAGAAATATGTCGTTTTCTTAGTTGGTATAATTTTCTAAAAATACTCATCGCATTGTCATTTACCATGTTCACTACTCTATTGTCCACAGTTTTATCTGGGTGATGATTCTCAATAAAAGCCTGCAAATCCTTCCACTTACTAAAAATTTCTTTAAATTCTTCACTGGAAACCTTTAACCTCTCATCTCCCTCCTCCGCTGACTGCTCCTCTTGGAGAATTTTCTCATGTTTACGTTGCAACTCAATTAATGCATCTGTGGTAAGTTCTTTGTGGCCCTCCACCAGTTCCTCCACATCCTCCTCACTGACCTCCAAGCCCAAACTTTTGCCCGTGGCCACAATTTCACTAACAATTTGAATAGCTAACTCCTGCTTGAAGCCTTCAAAGTTTCTATCAGTCACACAACCTGGACAAAGTTTCCTCCAGGAGGAGTTCAACGTGCAATATGAGACCTCTTTCCTTGCATTGTCAATGAGGCCAATGCAGTGGAGGATATTAAAGTGGTCTTTCCAGAAATCATGAAGGGTCAAATCCATGTCATTGGTGACCTGGAAAAACTTGGCAAAAAGCTCCTTCATATACAACTTTTTAAAATTAGAAATTACCTGCTGGTCCATGGGGTAAAGTTGAGGAGTGGTATCGGGAGGTTGAAGTTTGACTTTAATTAAGTCGTACTGTACAGCAAGGTCTTTTTTCACACCTGGAGGATGGGCAAGAGCATTACCCATTATGAGGAGACACTTAAGGGGCATACCATTTTCCCCAAGCTATTTCTTCACTGCTGGCACAAACACTTCAATCAACCACTCTAGGAATAAAATCCGTGAGACCCAAGCCTTTGGATTTGACCTCCACATTACCGGAAGGCAAGCCTTCAACACGTTATTGTGCTTAAAAACACGCGGATTTTCTGAGTGGTAAACTAAAAGAGGCTTGATCTTACTGTCCCCACTAGTACTAGCGAACAAAATTGCAAGCCTGTTTTTCATTGGTTTGTGGCCAGGCAGTGATTTCTCCTCTTGGGTTATATAGGTTCTTCTAAGCATTTTCTTTCCAAAGAGTCCCGTTTCATTACGGTTAAAAACTTGTTGCGGGATATAACCTTCACTCTCGATAAATTTAGCATTTTCCTTCATGTACGACTCCGCTGCCTTTTGGTTGGGACTAGCCGCCTCTCCATGTATAATGACGCTATGAATCCCAGTTTGTCGATGAAAGTGTTCAAACCAGCTTCTGCTGACTTTAAATTTGTCAAATTTAACGCCACTAGAACTCGGAGAGTTTGCTACTTAATCTAGGTGGATTTGCAAAGCCTTAGTGCATGTTATGGCCTCGGTAATACTATCTCCAACCAGCTGTTTTTCATTATCCACAGCAACAATAATTTTTCTACCTCTTCTATCAAATGTGACCTTTTATTCGTTAATATATTTACTCCCTTAGCCACTTCAGCTGCCTTATAGATCTCTTGACTCTTTAAAATAGTACAGATAGTCAGTTTTGCCATGTTATACTGCGTGGTGAGATCAGACACAAGAACACCATTTTCATACTTAGAAATGATTTCTTTCTTAGTTTCTACTGTTGTGTGTCTAGGGTGTGTGATGCCACTGTCACTAACGCTTTTAACTTTCTTAGGAGCCATAATAAGGGCTATCTGAAATACAAAACAATGGAAATTAGAGCAAGAACTACAAACAGATCATGAACGAAGTACACAGCAAGGGCACAAATGCAGAACTGAGAGCAGGCGAGCGGGAAACATGGTTGCCTGGCCGACACATGTGTGTTCGTGGGTTAGTTTTTGTTCGCGATTTGGGGTGAAAATTTGTTTGAAAATTTGTTTGTGGGTTGGTTTGTTCGTGGGAACAGGCGTTCGTGGGTTGGGGACACTACTGTATTTTGTAATCAGTAATACATTGAAGACATTGTAGTAAAAAAAATTTACATATTTTAATACCCTAAGAAGATATATAGTTTTCAAAAGAGCCTTCAGTGGATCAAATCCATACATAATAGAAGTTGTTGATATAAGCATATAATATGAAATGGATATATTTCTAATATATAAACTTTTGAATTTTGTTTCTGAAAGTAAGACATGAAAACACTTACAATTCAGGGTTCCCTTGTGCTTCTTTCACTTGCTCCTCTAAAGATAATTGTAGCTTGTGGTTACATAGGGTATAAAAATGATTGACAAGATCAACTCCTCCTCCTGGAAACATTCCATGAGCCATTCCAGAATAACCTAAACTTTCAGCACCTGAAATATAGATAAAGCTCATCTGGTAACCCCAGAAATATAATAGTTACAATAATGATATGCAATCAAAAGTTCTGTCAGGTAATATGGTATAACTATACATAGCATATGATTCCACGCGAGTATAGTTTGTTTAAATACATTAATAGAAATTCCTCAGATATGATAATACCCTTCCTGGATGTGAGGTAGGTCTGAAGACTACATAGTTAATTAACCCCAATAACATGCTGTGCAGGTAACACTGTATATAGAAACAGTCATGGATGCAACGAAGAGAGTCCTTGCTGATACTGCAAGTGGGGTTAATATAAATTTTAGGTAACTTTAATAATAACAGTTATAAAAATACAATACCTTGTGCAAGAGCATCTTGTGACCAGCCATAGGAATGCACAAATGGAAGGGCAGCATCTAAAATACTATTTCTCAATTCATCCTCAGCGTCTTCGGCAGAGCCTGTAGCAAAAGATTCAACATCCTCCGCATCAGGAGATTCTGTGCTTGTATTATCATGAGAAGGTTGCTCCTGAGACAGTACTAGGGATGTTGTTCTCATTCCACGCCTAGGTCCTGTAAGGCATACATTGTTAAAGAAACTATGCAAAATAGTAAAATGACAAGAAACATCTGTAAATCATCATTAACCCAGTTTTCAACATTAGCATACCTCAATTACGTAAGCATAACTAGCAATACATTATTTAAATATCACAAGATTAATATACATACTGTATTCCACTATGTTTTGACAAATTGAGCTTGCTAAAGTATTTGAAAAGCAAAGAAACAATACTAAAAGGCAACTATGAAGAAGCCCTTACTCAAGCTGCATTTTAATCACAGCTTGAGTAAGATTCAAGCAGCAACATATGGATGAAATATGATATTTTTCTCCAACTTAAAAACTCCAAATTTGCAAAAATCTACTTAGCCACAATTGGCACAGCATTCGGCCAATATTATCAAATTGAATAAGTGGTAAAAAAAAAAAGCCCATACAACCAAAGGCAAGTAGCATGTCAGGGTCAGAGGGTGGAGCAGTCATTAGCTCATTATCTCTTGAAAGAGAAACACTTCAGAAATGGCACAACCTTTTGAAGTGGAGAAAATACCTAAAATACCTTAAAATACCCATAAAGTACTACAGTAACACGGTACTCCCAAGAAGAGTCTATTGAGAAAGTTACCGTTAAAGTCATTGTGGCGGTCCCTTAAGGTCGATCGTGATGGTCCCTGTTGCATTATCTAAGGACTTTAGCTCGTTCATTTTCTGTCAAGGCATGTAAGCTGTCTTTTTCTTTTCTAGTATTCTTCTGCTGTGACTACTGCCTAGTTTGGATGAATTTTTTCCTTAAAATTTACCCGATGCATCTCACTTGGCTTTCATCCCTGTCCAATATGGCTTGTGTTCCATTAAAAATTTAATTCCTTCAGCCTTCCCTGTGGATTAGAATATGAGGGCAATTGCACAATCATTTGTTCTTTTTGGACGCACTTTCCAGGATATTACATCTTTGTATTGTACCAAGGCAATGATGTATCTTTAGGACGTTTGGCACTTTTATTGTTTGCCTAAAGATGGATGTTACTTGTTAGGCATTATCCTTTTTTTTCCCTCTTAAAGGTGTGTCAAGTAACTGTGCTGAAGGATTTGTCTTATGTCCCATTTTTGAGTATTAGGTATTTTCTTCTTTTGTGTAAGGGAGGTTCTTATTAGTGATATGAAATTTCTTATACCACCGCCATGTTTTGGGACCTTGTGTAAGCTGGTGGAGCTGCTGCGTATGACTTTGTCCACTGTGGTACCCCACAGCTAATATGGAACTTTTCCTAATGGATGGTCTGAGGCCCCAACACTTTAACGGCTTTCTGATATACTGTATATTTTCTCATTTAAAAATGCTCACGTCAAACTTATCACTGATCTGTGATTCTCTTTGCATAGGTAATCATTACTGATGCTTAATTAGGTTAAGCTTTGTCTTGTGGTTGTCTCTTCTTTGTCTTTGTAGTTTGATCATATGGGATTTAGCCTCTAGCTTAGAATCAATCCACTTGGTATTGTCACAAATACACAACACAGGGTTTCCAAGTTTAAGGGTTTACTTTGGCCTTGACAGGCTAGTCTTGTTCCTCTTGGTGAGATGTAAAGTTATACATGCCTGTGGCTTTGGTAACTCATTGGATCAATAAGCCCCTTGGGTTGCTGTCTTGTGTGAGTTTCAACTCATATAGAGTGCAAGACAAATCTAGTCAAGTTTGCAAACTAGGAAGACTCTGCTTCTGTAATTTTGGCAGTAGGTTTCTGATCCCATTAATTTCATACAAAAAAGAAAATTAGTAAGATCTGTGCTGCCAAAATTTGATCAAATTTCCTTTGATTCTCCCTCTTCCTGAATACATATGTTGTTTTCCCACTTGGTATAGAACAAGACAAAAGCATAAGCTCTGTGCAAATCCTGAGGATTTGATTACACTATAGCTTTCACCGTCCTATTCTCTTTCTACGATGACTTTTTGCCCAATCTTACTTCAGTGCTGAGGGGGAATAGTACCGTTTATACTCCAGAGATATTTTACATGCGAAGTGCCTTGTTATCACTATGTGGCAACATTATTGCTTATTGGGAACTGCTACAAATTAAGCAGTAAAAGACGTTGCTATATTTTAATTTTTGTCCTCTGTTTGCGGGATGATTGTGAACTAGAATCCTACAAAGAAATTAGCTCCAATCTCCTTAAATCATCATTCCCATGCTTACAGCTATGTATCAGTGAACCCATATATTAAATTGAGGCAACTAATTATTAGCAATATAGTACAAGGAATACTTAATATCATATCTATAATGGAATATTATGGTAAAGAAGTTGGGATGAAAATTGACCAACTGTGTTCTGCCCAGGTCATAGGTGAAATATGAGGGAGAAGAGCACACTCAGGGTAATTTTGGTAAGGTAAAAATTTTTAAAGGCTATATGCATATTTTCAACATTCCTGGATTTAAAAATTTCATCTCTCAGTAGCTACTTGATCCCGTAAATCAGCTGGAACATAATTCTGTTCACGTTTGGCAAAAAGCATTAACTTCTGCAGTGTCTGGTTAGCAATTTTCTTATGCAGAAAAATGCTAACATATTTTTCTTTAAAAGTTGTTTTAGATTGAGCTTTCTAATAAAGGGTTGTTGTTGTTGGCTTTCCCTAAGGTGCTCTTGAAAGGAGGTGTGGATGGGGGTGTAGGAGGGGAGAGGCAGTAGAAGGTTGTAATGATGGTTGAGGTCTGCGGGGTGTTGGTGGTGTGGAAAGGATGAGCAGACTGAGGGGAAGGGGTATGAAAGGAGTAGACGGGTTTGAAGGAGGGTATGGGAAGCATTGTGTGCAACAGATCCAAGTGAGTGTTTAGTGTTCCATGGTGGCAAGTCTTGTACACGTGAAATGGGTCTATATTCTGCATTTTTTTTTTTTTTTTTTGATTGAAATCTGGACAGGCCAAAAAATAAAAAATAAATCTACCTTCATCGAGCCTGGGTACGAAGAAAACATAAAGAGAGACAGATTGAAAGTATTGTGACTTGGCAGATGTGAAGGGATATTAAGACATGTGTAACGAATATCCAAAAATATTTGGTGTTGATGTAGGTATAGAGAGAGAACCGTAACTGAAGGATGGCTTAATATCAAACTGTCCTGGACAGTCTTATTCAAGTCCACAAGACCCTTCAGTTGTCGTATCGCAATGGGCGGTTGGTGCCATGGGCCAACTTACTACATGGTGGTGATATATGAAGCATCTTTAATAATTGTATGAATATACTCATGCCAGAAGAAATGTAGTCTTCATGATATGAATATTTTACAAGACGAATATTCATAATTATACAAATATATCGGTGTATGAAGCAAATTTGAAAATATATACAAAATTTCGATATATGTAGCATCTTTTGATACGAATTCATGGGGACCTTTGTAAATGATGAAATAAAAAATTAAAAACTTGCTGTGACGTATATGTTACCAGCAGAACAACCAAACTGACTACACTTAAAAAACTTAACAATTAGTGCACTGATTCAAATGATGGGGTGTCGAGAATGTTGAACATGTCTTTATAGCTGGGTCCTGGATTGCTCAGACTAGCAAGAATCTTCGAGAAATGACCAATGGAGAATCATTTCAAAGGAAAAACTGTGTTGTGTGTTGCATCGAGACGGGATGTAACTGCCCGGGCGATGAAAGCCTCTCAAGTTCTCGTGCCCTGTGAGGGAAAAAGGTTGGGTTTGGCATCCATTGCTGCTGCTCTTTTGATTGGACCCATGATGAAGATGCAGCCACTCCAGGTCCCCTAGCAGAGGATAATGCTCATCGTACTATGGGAAATAGCAAAAAGCATAGACTGCATTTATTCATGTACATAATACTTCTAAACTTGTGTTAAGAAAACAAGGAATTTTCAGAGGCAATTTATTTTAGAGAATTAATCTAGACAAAATTTTATGTAGAGAGTATGGTTCTAATATATACAAATAATCAAATTAGTTTGGAGTATTTACTAAAACTCTGCAATACAAGGTCATCATACATTTAAAATACTACAATATAAAATCTCTTAGGATTTTCTATTTCCTCATGTAATATTTTACATATAATATTTAACAAATGACTTTACATACTTTTGAGAAACTAGATTTTCCCCTCAGATGCCTGCAGTGTTCTTGCTAAAACACACTGCATCATATCAAATGAACAAAGGGCTGTTTGAAGTACTTTCTTTTCTTGTTCAGGAGGCATATTGGGCAGAGTTGCTCCACCAACATTTACACAGAACTCAGCACCTTTTTTGGTCTTGGGTGTAGAAACCTCTTTGAGTTTCAACTCATAATGAGCACGTGACAAATCTAGTCCAGTTTGCAAACACTGAAGAAACTGCTTCTGCAAGGTTGGCAGTAGTTTTCTAATACCAGTAGCATCCCCTTTATCACGAACAAAGAGGAAAATTAACAAGTTCAGCGCAGCCATAATTTGATCACTCCATTCCAAGAGATCTGTTGTTTCCCCACTTGGTAAAGAACAAGACAAAAGTATAAGCTCTTCCACATTTTTACCTGTAAAGGTTAGCTCCGTCTCATTTTCATTCAAACACTGAGCAATATTTTCTTTCAGCTCATGAATAACTAATCCCAATACCCCTGCATGTTTCACAGAAATAAGAAGGCTCTTCATCAGGTGTCTTCTACCAGCCAGTTCTAATTTCCTAAGATAAAGTCGAAAGATACCTAAAGCAATTGTTCTCAGTTCTCTGTTATTGGAATATATCATAATTTTGACTAAGAGCTGAGGAAAAGAAGAGTGTGCTCTGGCTTCTAAGCATTCGTTTGGTAAAGATTTTTCAGGCAGGTTTTTTGAGAGCGTTTTAGCTAATGTCAGACCCTTATGTATGGCTATATCATTTTTCTCCTCTAATAAACTAGCAATAAGGGGTAAGCAACTTATAAATGTGTAAGTGGGAGAGTAGATACACGGAATGAAGTCAGATGCCATATTCTGACCGAGCGTACAATAAAAGTAGCATGCAAGAGAGAGCTGAGAAACAATTTCCTTTGCTTCTCCCTCTTGCTGATCAACAGAGATTGCATCACTTTGATCCTCAGATTTCAGTTCTTTCTCATCATTGTGACTTTCATTAACCACATCACTTTTCAAATCACTGTCTTCACTGTCAGCTGTTGCTAACACCGTCTTTGACCAGTTCCACTTGACATGCTTTAAAAGTTTGAAAGAATTGCCCAGAAGATGTGATACCATAATAGAAAGTCTACTGCATATTCTATACAAAGAACTTTCAACCTCTCCTTCAGAACAATATACATCAAGAAATGACAATGGTTTGTGAAAGAACTGCAAAAGGAAATAGGCCAAGTATTCTCGAGAGCTTTTCACTTTTCCTCCCCATACCAGCTCCCCTTTCATTACATTATCATAGAACACCTGATAAAAGTCAGCAAGCCAGTGAAGAGTCTGCGTCAGAGACTGAACTTTTGGATCCATATCCAAAACCTTTCTCTCATCTCCTTCAAGACAATAATTATCTGGCAACTCCATCATTGCAACATGAGAATACAATGTATTGAAAACCCAAGAAAAAAGTATCGGGCGAGTTTTTTCAGTTACCTGGCGCAGTAGTAAGGCTTGTAGAGGCTGCAGAAGTACTCGGAAATGCACATCTGTACGATTCATCTCCAGCTGTTCTAAAAGTGTAATGAGAGCTTCTTTGCTATTGGCTGTTGAGGCAACATACACTAGTAAGTCCTCAACACATTTCTCACCATCCGATTCAATACCCTCCTCCACAATCTTCAATATAACAGGAACAAGATCTAAACTGTTATAAACAAGATACTGATGATATTTTGCTTCTTTTATTTCTCTAACAGCTTCTTCATACTTCCTTTCTTTGAGCTTGTCCCAAAGAACTTCACCCAGATCTGGGATGGCGTCATACGTGCCATTTATACTTGATGAATTTTCCATAGCACCGGGCGACCAAAATATAACTTCAAACAAGTGGTATTACTAAATGTATGAAAGCAGTGTGTGACAGACAAAATTTCACAGCAAAGGCATCCAACTCCAAGACCATCTACAATGAATCTAGATCTCAACTGCAAAAGAGAAAGAAAAACCTACATTAGCACGTGACCAGCACATCTTAATTATAACTTTGCAGATATTTTGTTGCAAAAGTTAAAAGATCAGTTTTAACGACCTTTAAATTTAAGCATACTCTCTCTCTTAAATTGGAACAAATAAACTGCAACTAAGTAGTGCAAAGTCAATAGTACCAAGTTATAGATTAGCAAATGAACCTAGTTTAACTCTTTTGCATAAAAACTATCGATTACAAAACGAAAAAGGATTGGGAGAGGATTTGGAAATTACAGCTCTCCAAAACAACTAAAAATACCTGGAATAATAAATGTTCCAGATTGCAGCTTTATTCAGGATTCTTTCCATGATTCAGCAATGCCGATGGAAGACACACTTTACCCGGAACACTGGTGGAGAAAGACCAAAGCAACACAAGCTCTGCTAACCTATTTTTTGCATGAATACACCAAATGGTTATGAGAATATATCTCACTCCAGAGAACAGCATTAAGATGGCTATACTCATGCCAACTATGATGAAGAATACAACACCTCTTCTGGAGTGACATTGCTTGGCTACATAGTTCAATGTTCAATTAATTTTATTTTTCGAGAAATAGTAATTTCACTTACCACAACATAATTTAGCATCTCCAATCACCACTCTGATCAAAGGAGCAGCAGCACAGTGCTGTCTCTAAACAGTTTTTTTTTTTATCAGATCTACAAAATATATGATAGTGACATATAAATCTCAAATAAGGATTTACATCCCAACTTTTTCAGAATATTTATAATACAATGGTAATTTCAAATTACTTCTAAGGAACTTAATAAATACCACAGAATAATGGTATTAAGTGCACTTGGGGAAACCTGCAGCATTGCAATAAATTGCTAGGCTCAGAAGATTACGATACTAAATTTGAGCTCACGGCAGGGCGATAAGAATTGCCTCGAGCCTTAATTCCCCAGCTTCAATCTGTCTGTGTCTATCCCTAATTGGGGACAACTAGCAACACATTAATATAAATGATATTGAGTATCCTTCTAAGGATTTCTATACCAGAATCAATATTACATAGCATAAAATTACAACACTTGGAGTATCACAAAGAAAACTAAATGCTGAACTAATTTTCAAGCTTTTAAATTTCAGTAGCATATTGCACAGAATTCAACAATAAATAATTTTCAGACAAAATCACCTGTTACGAGGTCATGATATACATTTAGCAAAGATGTAATATATCAAGTTCTTTGAAGTTTCCTGAAAAGCAGGAACCATATTCCAGCCAATAAATAAGATACATAGGATATAACAACAAGTCAGATTAAAATTCTCAGGAAAGCAAATTAAGTTAGCCAGCCTTTGTGCTTAAGACAGGAGTTTCAGTTCTACTCCATTAGATTATACCTTAGTTCAAGGGAAATTAGCCTCTGTTCGCTACTCCTTTGTCTTCTGGTCCATTTCTTTTTGATTCACTAATGCTTGATTTTGAATAATAGTATATTAAATATTTACTTCCATACACTTTATGAGACGAAAATTGAAGGGAAGCATAAAACGAATCCACCAAAGGTGTTTACTAAATGAGGGTGTGAAAATAAATATTTACCAATATAATGAACAGAAACTTATCAGTTTTGTAATCCAGAAACTAAAATAATGACTTTTTATTCGGTACTCTTACAGCTAGTCAACTAGCATACATGAGACAGGCTAATTTGTGTAAATTAATTTACGGTGTACATTAAATAAAGTATTACATGAATTGAATTCAACGCCGCATACTCATAAAAGTTCGTTCAGTATATATATTTATGAATATTGTAACATATATTACGATTATATGGTAGAGATTTATTCTAAGCACCTCTAAGAAACCTAAATAAACTTAATTAACCTAATTTAACTCAAATTTGAAGCCTTACATACCAAAAATTAACCGATTATAGAAACATTTGGTTTATGTTTACTTTCATATCTCCAGATAGGAACAAAACTTACGCATTTTATTATATTTGGTTAGGTTTATGTTGGTTAATTTGGTTGGTTCAACCCCAGATAAGAAACGAGTTGATAACTAAAATAACTGATCTTTAGTTGGTTAAAAGATTTCAATTTCATACATTATGTTCAATCAAAGGCACGTGATAATAAACATACCCCGTAATAACTGATGGACTTAAAGGGATAAAATGCTTACGCATTGGGAAAAAAATGGTAAATTTTTACGAGGGTAGTTTACAGCTTAGCGGGGCATGCCGCTCAACGACCTCATCCCTCCACTCCGGTAAGTAGTTCGACTGAAGGTTAGGTAAGTATTTTTAGTTAGGAGAGTAAGATGGGGGGTCCCAGCGGGGCGATGCCCCCTTGGCTAAGAGGTAAGTATTTTTAGTTAGGATAGTAAAAAATTGTTTCGTATGCCTATCGTCGCCATTTTTGTTGTGTGTTCATCCGCCAGTTCTCTAGTCAGAGCCTATCGCCATCTATTGGTAGGTTTTGAACATTGGTATGCCCCGCTAAACTGTAGGTGTTCCTTTTTACGATTTCACCCGTCTCAAATTGGAGGCGAAATTTTCATTTTTTTTTTTTAATGAGTTCAAAACTTTTCTGGCTTTGAGAGCCGTCGGAAATCTATTGTAACCTGACCCAACTAAACAAATCAACTTGAAGGAAAAATATAAGTACTAAATTCTTACCAGCTCTGAGTGCTATGTGGAAGCAATTCAGCAACTCAGTAAAATGAGTAACACGATTCATTACGATTATACAAATGGTCAATACTTCTGGTAATATGGATGGCTGATTAAAGAAAGGGCTCTTCTACGGGAACGCTCTTGAGCTGACTTTCTCAGTTATAAAATTAGAGACTCAGTGCATGCCTGTGACGCCCAAAACAGTCCAACGTCGACTACGTTAATGGATCAAAGGGTCAGCTTCTGTATCGGGTCCCCATACTTATTGATTGTTAATAATAATAATAATAATAATAATAATAATAATAATAATAATAATAATAATAATAATAATAATAATAATAATAATAATAATAATAATATGATTTCGGTTTTACGTCTCGAACTCCCTTTTCTACTAGGGGCTAGGACGGATGCCTTCTTGCGAAGGACTTGTTTTGGCATGCGTAATCGTTACCTTGGGTAACCTCAGTCCGTGACGGGGCGCGAACCCTCGACCTGCCAACACAGAGTCGCGGACGCTGCCATTTAGCCACGGAGACTACAATAATAATAATAATAATAATAATAATAATAATAATAATAATAATAATAATAATAATAATAATAATAATAATAATAATAATAATGATAATAATAATAATAATAATAATAATAATAATAATAATAATAATAATAATAATAATAATAAGAAGAAGAAGAAGAAGAAGAGGAAGAAGAAGAAGTATTATTATTATTATTATTATTATTATTATTATTATTACTACTACTACTACTACTACAGATTTGTTGTCGTTATTGAGGATCAGCATTAAAATTTCCATTTGAGAAACCTTACATAAACTTGTCTTGGGAGGAGGGAGGCAAAATCTAGCAATATCAGTTAGCTATAAATTCGCTAAATCTTTGCAGGCCATATATATATATATATATATATATATATATATATATATATATATATATATATATATATATATATATATATATATATATATATATATATATATATATATATATATATATATATATTAGCCATACGCTGCCATAGGAATCTAGTGATACGGTAAAACTGATAGAAGGAATTACGATGGACTAAAGAAATATTCCCAGGACCATGCCTCGCAAATATAAATTCTTATAATACTTGCAAGCCATTCAAAATAGATAACGTAAAATAAAAATTCAATTCTGGCTTAAATTGCAGAGAAAAAAGTTACCAAAACCAAAAATAAACATTAGCATGGACAATATCTCAATAACTTCTCCACGGATTAGTCAATAGGGAAATAAAAAGGTAAAAACACAAGTTCTAATGTAGAAAATGGCATATGAAAACATTGCCGAGACAGATGAATAAACAGTCTTAGAGATATAATGGAAGAATTTTGGCACCACTCAGGAGCCATTTTTCAGCTGGATTTTTAGCCAGATCTCGCCAAGGGTTTGGATTGGCAGGGCTTGTATTAAGCAAGATGGCCGCTGTCATTTGGGGCTAAGCATTTGTTTACATTGTGAAGTGTCCGATGGCTTTCTCCCTTGGGATACTGAGGCCCTATGGCAGTCTCTATCAGGGAAGATGATGAAGAAAGTTATCCTGCCACAGTTTTTACTTAACCGGTCGCCTCGTCATGGCAACAGTAACAACTCCTCCGGGAGGAGGGCAAGCAAAGGAGGTCTTGATGTCCCTTCAGGAGATACCGATGCTGCCCTTTCGCCTTCTCCCGGAAATCTTCCTCCTCCCCCTCCTTCAGGCTTGTCACAGTTACTGGGTCGTTCCCCAAGGCATAATAGCAATGCAACAAGCAGGCGAACTAGCAATGGAGGTCTTCCTCTTGCACCTCCTGCAGGCACAACATCGTCATCCAGTACTTCCTCCTCCTTTCCATCTAATTTCAATGACCCGCAAAATAATCCCGTAGATAACAAAATGCTTAGTAAGAAGAAGTCGAAGGGTGGCATCTTACAGACCCTCAAAAAGAAAATTAGTGGTAAACTTGATACTTTGCAAAGTAGTGCCTCCACACCCAAGAAGAGCAAGAGCTTTGAGGGTCTGTCGAACAGTTTTGGAGAATCTTTCTCTCAGTCAGTTAGTGAAGAGTCCTCCAGTGATGGTCTTAATGCTAGTGGAGGTCAAATGCATAAAGGAAAGCATAGCAAACGTGCCATTCGTCCCATGCACACGCCCGTGGCGAGGCAGAATTCCTCGGGGCATGTCTTGACAGATTCTGAAACTGATGTGCTTTCCAGGCTTTGTCACAGTGAGTCCGTGAAGAATAGTAACAAATCAAATGAGACTAATTCCTCCTTGCCCTCTATGAGTGCATCTCTATCGCTTTATAATAGAACAAATTACATATCAGATGCAACATCTGCTCCTAATGTAGACAGTAACAAAACAAAGTTTGGTGGAACGTACGATCATGCTGTCAAAGTCCCCCAAGTATTGGTGGAAAATGTGCCTGGTGAACAAGGAAAGTGTACCGCTTTAAATGCTGTTACTGCTTCCAATAATTCCATTTCAGAAACGACTTCTCCACAGCCAAATAGAGCATGTGGAGAAGTATGGGATGTACAAAATACCAACGTGGATGCCAGCAAGCGAAGCCTTGCGGAAGAACTCTTCCGTCTGGCCAAATTTGGATGGTACTGGGGACCAATTACCAGAGCTGAAGCAGAGGAGAAATTGATGGACCAACCTGATGGAGCCTTTTTAGTCCGGGATTCTTCAGATGACAAGTATCTCTTGAGCTTAAGTTTCCGTTCTTTCAACAAGACCCTCCATACAAGGATTGAGCATAGTAATGGTAATAATATTACTCGTTTATTTTACTACCTTGTTTGCTATTAGCAATTCCTCTACTAGATGAACTGATATATATATATATATATATATATATATATATATATATATATATATATATATATATATATATATATATATATATATATATATATATATATATATATATATATATATATATTATCACACCTAGTTTGCTTTTTATGCATGTTTATAATCCGCGAAATTGGAATAACGCCCCTAAAAAATAATAGTAAAAAAGATACGAAATACTGTACACGAATAACGCCCGTGCAAAAAAATTCGAAAACAAATTTTACATATCAGTAAATAATCGACTGCCTCTGAGGCACTTTTCCGCCATGCTGCCATGTGCTTCATTGTCTCTTTACCCAGCATACTGCGTCGATATATCGCTTGTTCTAACTGTGTTTGTGTTAAGGTTTGTATATCGTCAGGAAAAAAGCATGCGAGTGCGCATCAGTTGATACGGAGGCAGCAAAACATTTGCAGGTAGAGGTTCGTTCTACCGCTTAATGCCATCAGATATTATGAAGAGAATGGAAAAAAGCATCAAGAACAAACTGCAAACAAACTTGCGATATAATATCGACAGGGAAATAGCGTACGAGGGTGCATCAGCTGATACGGAGGTGGCAAAACATTTGCAAATAGAGGTTCGTTCTCCCGCATCCTTCTCCTCTTCTACCGCTTAATGCGATCGGATATTATGGAGAGAATGGAAAAAATGCTAAGAACAATATGTGGATGAGCATTAAGAACAAACAGCAAACAAAGTTGGATATAATATCGTCAGGGAAATTGCATGCGAGAGTGTATCAGCTGATACGGAGGCGGCAAAACGTTTGCAGATAGAGATTCGTTCTCCCGCATCCTCCTCCTCTTCTACTGCTTAATGCAATCGTATATTATGGAGAGAATGGAAAAAAGCTTCAAGATCAAACAGCAAACAAACTTGCGATATAATATCGTAAGAGAAATAGCGTACGAGAGTGCATCAGCTGATACGGAGCCAGAAAAACGATTGCAGATCGAGATGCGTTCTCCCGCATCCTCCTCCTCTTCTACCGCTTAATGCGATCGGATATTATGGAGAAAATGGAAAAAACCATTAAGAATAAACAGAAAACAAACTTGCCATATAATGTCATCTGGGAAAAAGAGTGCTAGAGCAAAAACGTTTGCAGATAGAGGTTCGTTCTCCCGCATCCTCGTGCTCACTGCCACCATGCACGTCCGAGTGTATGCCTGTTGCTCACTGCATAATAGAGTGCATTAATTTATTTACTGTACAGTAAATCTGTATATCTTTTATACTGTACACTATTTGCATGTGAATATAAATAACTACAGGTCTTTCTGCTTTGTTATGTACTTATAAAAATATGTTTTACTTATCTTATATCTTTGGTATAGTGTGTCTATGTACGGTTGTGAAACGTATCTATGCCCATTATCATTGTTTGAGAATGAAAAATTAAAGTAACCCTTGCAATATTCTGAATTATTTATTTTCTTGTATTTTCGTTGGAGTGCCTAAATGAATATACAATATTTACACTTCAAAGCAAAGTCATAATCATTTTAGTATAATTTTTATTGTACTGATTTATATGCTTTATTTGCCACTCATAAATGTTACATATTTATTTTTAAAAATTATATGAATGGGGACTTTGCTTACAATACTTTATAGTTGATTGCAGAATTGTCTTGCACTTTTAGGATATGAAGTTTGCATTCCTACCACCCAGCTATGCATATTGTTTGTTATTTGTATGTTCCCACTGCCTAATATACGAATATTGTGAGTTGTTTATGAGTTCCTATAATCACAATGGTAGGAGATACCATTGCTTAAATATTCCTAAAGCTATGAACACAGATGGCACAGATGATTATAGACACAAGTCTATAATCATCGTCACTTATGGCTTCACAGTTCAACAATGTAACTATACATCCCCATTTTTCATTACGGTACTCAAAATGTGTTGCAGTGGAAAAATCTAAACTTGAATATATAGTCTTCTTCATTCATATATATTTGTCTTCTTCATTCATATATATTTATGACAAATTAACTGTCCATTAAGTTTTTATTATACATGCAGGATAGACGAGCATTAATACTTTCAGACTACAAATGTTATCAACTCTTAAGATCATAATAATTAGAAAATTTTTAAACACTTTTAATTTTTTACTCTCCTGTTGACATGAGTTGCATTTTCCAAAATGTTAGCATCAGAGTATAGCATAACAGTACTTCAAGTCTGCATTCTGATAGGGAATTTTTTTCAGCCACTGTATGTCAGCATTAATAGTCTGTGACTTCACAATTGTCCATTCAGTTTTTGTAGCCTTAGAATATTTATGCAGTGCATGTGATCATCCTGCATAGTTAGGAATAGGTTTGCCAATCATAAGGCATTGTACAGTATTTAGAAGAAAAATATGGGGGAAATCCCAATGAAGAAGTGTTTTTCCTTCCTTGACCTTTATAAAGTTTTGGTGCTTTTTCAATTTGTGTATTTATGCACATACCCTTATTTGCATGAACCTTCTATGAACATATGCTTATCGAAATATGGCTTTGGCACCTGGCATCGTCAATAGGTACTCGGTAAATACTCACACAGCAGGTATTTTTGCAATTTGGCCAGAAGGGATAGACAAATTTCATACTTTGCACTCAGCTGGGCGGGGGGAAAATACTTGATCTTTAGGACTATCAGAAATAAATAAATATATATATATATATATATATATATATATATATATATATATATATATATATATATATATATATATATATATATATATATATATATATATATATATATATATATATATATATATATTTTTTTTTATGAAAAGTGCTATATTATGTCAATTAAAAGCATTATCTTAGTCAATATGGCTATGCGTATTACCCAGAAGTTGCCATGTCTTTCGTTTACTCTTCATAAATTTAGTGGTAGAGTTACCTGCTGACATATGTAGGCTGAATGGGATTGGAAAACAACTTATTTACCGAGAAATATAATTCCCCAAAATAGTTCTGTTCCTTAGTTTTAGTGTGAGACTTCCAATTTGGATTTCTTCAAGATTTAAGGCTTTCTCGATGAATGTTGCTCAAGAAAACTAGTGTCACAAAATTTAGTAGTAGATTTTTATCTTCATTTCCACACTGTAAGACTGAAATAATTACTGTTGTATGAAACTCAAGAAGTTTTATAGTTATAAAAAATTCTGTTACTCCAGATTTACATGAAGTGATATGGAATTACTGTAATTTAATTTTACTTTGCTTTTGCTTTCTACTTTCAGGTTGGTTCAGTTTTTATCCTCACCCTGAGCACGAAGGCCACACGAGTTTAGTGGGACTGATAGATCATTGTATGAGTCATTCAGAATCTGGGGTTTTTTGTTATTCTCGTGCTAGAGTACCTGGCTCACCTTCCTTTCCTGTTCGGCTCACAAAAGCAGTTTCACGTTTTACACAGGTGAGGTATCATGTGTTTTGATAGTGAAGTACTGTATAGTATTTCCAAAACTAACTAACTAACTCTCTCTCTCTCTCTCTCTGTGTGTGTTTTAAAGCAATGACATATTATTATTAGTTTTCATTTCCTTGTTGTAAATATTGCTAGTTTTGTATAATGAATAATATTGTCAAAATTGTAGCATATACGGCACATATTTTTATGTGTAAGTACAGCATATTATGATTGAGGAACTATAAAAAAATCATTTCTTAGTTATAGCTTTGCCAAAGTCTGTCAATTAATTAATTTTTTGTATGAAATAGTGAAATTCAGTCAGTCTATCGACAAATATATATAGTGATATATTATAGTTATCTATTGATTAATGTCTAATATATTTAGTCAGCACTGCAGCAATTTTAACTTTATTTCATCTTGCTACAAATATTAGTCTCAGTAGAGAATGTACTTTGAAAATTGGCACAGGAAAAAATAATTCATTGTAAAATACTGTATATTACTCTTTCTTCCTGTATCTTCTAGGTTCGATCCTTACAGTACTTGTGTAGATTTGTGATTAGACAATATACCCGCGTAGATCACATCCAAGCCTTACCTCTTCCAACCCGAATAAAGGGATACCTTGAAGAAGGACATTTCTGAACTGGCACCGTAAAGGAGGAAAAACTACTACTATATTGAGCCTGTGTTGACAAATTGGTTTGTGTGCTAGTATATGGAGTGTTCATTGATTCATATTTATAATATTTTGCTACATGTGCAGCTTTTGTGTTTATATCATTAGCGATTTGACAGTGCGTTCTGATAACATGCAGTGATGTGTTTTCTTATTTTTTACTTTATTTTTATTATATCAGATTTGTTATTGAAAGAATTTCTCATTTAATAGTTTATTTTATTGTTTGCTTGCTCAGTAAGGCAGCTGAGTTTTTCTATTAAGTATAAGGAAGCAGAATGATTATTACTTTAAAATAAATGGCTTTAGCTGATGATCATCTGTTGTAGTAAATCATCAATATCAGTGTGTTCTTAAAGTTACGCTCATGATAGAAAGTGAAAAAGGTGATGTGTAGATAATCAGAAGTCTATTCAGTAAGTCCTCTATGAAACTTCGCATATTATGAGGATGAAGCTGAAGCATAAAAATATTCTTATTTAATCTGTATTATTGCTTTATGATCAAGTACTAGGGATAAATATGAAAAATGTCAAAGTAATGGCTGTCAGTATCGGTTAAAGTTGCTAGAATAATAAGTACCACTTATTAGTATGGTACTATCTAAGTATGTTGGCTAACATTTTTGTGCAAGAGTTTATGATGTTCCTTTAAAAAATGTAAAGAAATTGTTTTTTCTTATAATACAGTTTTATTTAAAGATGATTACTGATACAGTATATATTGTTATTATTTTCTGATTCAAGTTTTGTGTTACCTGTTCTCGTAGATGCCTGATTCTATATGGTTGACAAAGAAGTATATTTGAATAGTTTATTAAGGATTGCAATCCTTGTCATAGGCTAGATCAGTTACTCCCAGTTTGAAGGTTGCAAGACATGCTAGTGAAATGTGCATCTGTCTATACTGTCTTAAAATTGTTGTTATATATTGTATATAAAGTCAGAAAATTTTCTGTTATTTCATTTACTTTACCATTAGATGATAAGTCCATCTTTTTTTTTTTTTTTTTACTAGCCGGTGTCATTATTGACTCGTTTCATATGCCAATGATTTTTCAGCATGTTTTGTTCTTTGCAACTATAACAGATTTTCTTGTTCCTATCAGATCAATCGTCCTGGTACAGATATAGCAAAAATGTCGCTGAATTTTACCTATATATATATATATATATATATATATATATATATATATATATATATATATATATATATATATATATATATATATATATATATATATATATATATATATATATATATATATACACGGCATATCCCGTGAGACGTCAGAGAAGAAGGGCAGTAGAGGGGAGAGTAACTTCTCCCTTAACTCTAGTTTTGGGGTGTCTAAATTTGCGTGGTTGTAGTACGATAGAGAGCAAAAGATGTGAGATCAGATATATGTTTGGTAGGAGGAGAATGGATTTATTGGCATTGTGTGAGACGAAGATGAAAGGAAAAGAAGTGGCAGCATTTGGTGAGGTGACAGGTAAGGTGTCTGGGGTTGAAATGGGGTGAGTGAGAAAAGGTGTGGCATTATTGCTGCGTGAATGGATGGTAAATAAGGTAGTGGAATGGAAAGAAGTGTCATCTAGGCTGATATGGTTGAGGGTTAGGATGGGTAAGGAATGTTGGGCTTTTGTTAGTGCATATGGGCCAGGATATGAGAGAAGTGAGGAAGAGTGGGAGTAATTCTGGATTGAGTCAACTAGGTGTGTGTATGGTCTGAGTAGAAGGAACTATGTAGTTGGGTGACTTGAATGCCAGAGTGAGTGATGGAGAGGTAGAAGGTGTTGTAGGAAAGTATGGGGCACCAGGTGGGAATGAGAGTGGCGAGAGACTGTTTGATATGTGTGTGTGGAGCTAGAGTTGGTGATAGGTAATAGTTTTTTCAAGAAGAAGTTAATAAATATGTGTATGTACATGGATGAGAGTGGCAAATGGAAGAGTGAAAGAAAGAACATTGATGGATTATGTGTTAGCAGCAAAGAGAATGATTGGTAGAGTGAAAGATGTGCATGTATTTAGGGGTGTGGCTGCTGGGATGTCTGTTCATTTTTTGGTTGAAGCATAAGTGGAAGTAGCAAAAGAGTGGGGGGATGTAGAAGGGAAGTGGTGAAGGTGGAAGAGTTGAAAAGCTAGAGTAGAGACAGGAATATCAGGACAGGTTGAAAGTGGCATATGACAGAGTGAAAGAAAGAGAAGTCTGGGAGTTAGAGGAGGAATGGGGGTTGACGAAAGTAAGGTTTTGTGGGACATGCAAGTGATGTGTGTGGAAAGAGGTTTGTTGGAGGTGGCATGAGGAGGGGCAGCGAGTGATGGAATGATGGGGTGAAAGTGGAAGAGAAAAAGAGGGTTTTGAGGAATGACTGCAGTGTAAAAGTAGGGACAAGTATGAAAGATATAGGGAGAAAAATGTGGAAACCAAGCGGAAGGTAGAGGAAGAGAAGAGGTTGGCAAATGTTAGGTGGGAACAGGATTTTAGTAGGTCATATGTGGAGAGTAAAAAGAAGTTTTGGAAAAGTGAAGAGAGTAAGGAAGGGTGGATCGAGGATGGAAAAGACAGTGAAAGATGTGAATGGACAGATGTTAAGAGGGAACGATGCAAGGAAAAGATGGGCAGAATATATTGAGAGATTGCTGAATGTTGAGGAAGATAGAGAGGCAGCTATAGTGGCAGTGGGGGATGTTCAAGTGGCAGTAATGAGAAATGAAAATGAGAGAGAGAGATTACAAGAGAAGAGGTGAAAAGGGCATTGGATGAAATGAAAGCAGGTAACGCACCTGGAATGGATGGTGTGAGAGCAGAGATGATGACAGAAGGGTGTGTGACTGCATTGGAATGGTTAGTGATAGTGTTTAATATATGCTTTATGTTGTCAATGGTGCCAGTGGAATGGGTGACTGCTTGTATAGTGCCCATATACAAAGGTAAGGAGATGTGTATGAATGCAGTAATTTTATGGGTATAAGTTTGTTGAGTGTGGTAGGAAAAGTGTATGGTAGGATACTGATAAGACAGAAAATGTGATCGCGGAAGTGCAAAGTGGTTTTAGGAGAGGTAGAGGTTGTATAGATTAGATTTTTATAGTTAGGCAGTTATGTGAGAAATATTTAGCAAAGGGTGGAGATATGTATTTTGCATTTTTGGATCTGGAGAAAGTGTATGATGGAGTTGATAGAGAGGCAATGTGGAATGTTTAGAGATTATATGGAATTGATGGTAGACTGTTGCAAGCAGTGAAGAGTTTGTATGAGGGCAGTAGAGCTTGTGTTAGGGTAGGGAATGAAGTGAGTGAGTGGTTTCCAGTGAGTGTGGGACTGAGACAGGGATGTGTGATGTCACCATGGCTGTTCAATTTGTATATTGATGGAGTTGTAAGAGAGGTGAATGAATGAGTGCGTGGTCGAAGTTTGAGAATGGTAGATGGGCATGATAACGAGTGGGAGGTGAACCAGTTGCTGTTTGCAGATGATACTGTGGTGGTGGCAGATTCAGAAGAGAAGCTGTGTCAGTTAATGTCAGAATTTGGAATGGTGTGTGAGAGAAGGAAGTTGTGAGTGAATGTGGGAAAGAATAAGGTTATGAGGTGTACAAGAAATGAGGATGGTGCTGGATTGAATGTTATGTTGAATGGAGAGACACTTGAGGATGTTGATCAGTTTAAGTATTTAGGCTCGGTCATAGCTGCAAATGGTGGAGTGGAAGCAGATGTGTGTCACAGAGTGAATGAAGGATGTTAAGTGTTAGGTGCGTTGAAAGGAGTGATGGAGAATAGAGGGTTGGAAATGAGTGTTAAGAAATTTATGTATGAGAAAGTGGTTGTGCCAACTGTGATGTATGGATCAGAGTTATGGGGTATGAGAGTAAGTGAGAGACGGAAACTAAATGTGTTTGAGATGAAATACCTTGAGGCTTATGATTGGTGTATCTCGGTTGGATAGGGCTAGGAATGAAGTTGTGAGAGCAAGAATGGGTGTGAGGAGAGAATTGGCAGCCAGAGTAGATATGAATGTTCTGAGATGGTTTGGCCATGTGGAGAGGATGGATGATAAAAGACTGCTGAAAAAGGTGATGAATGCGAGAGGGAGGCCTAGGTTTGGGTGGATGGATGGAGTAAGGAGAGCCCTGAATGATAGGTGGATGGATGTGAGGGAAGCAAGTGAGCGTGTTAGGAATAGGAATGATTGGCGAGCGATTGTGACGCAGCTCTGATGGGCATCTGCTGTTTCCACGGGGCTGCATCTTACAGAGGTAGCCCTGTGGTAGGGCCAGTAGCGGAGTTGGTATTATGAAGTGACACAAGTTGTGGAAGTGCCAAGAGGATGGGCTGTGGCACTCCAGCAGTGCCATCTGAACGGTCGCTAGCTCCCTAGTCATTGCCCATAGAGCAAAGTAATCCCCTTATTGTTTCTTTATTTGATGTCGGCTACCCCCAAATTGGGGAAACAGCCAAGGTAAATGAATATATATATATATATATATATATATATATATATATATATATATATATATATATATATATATATATATATATATATATATATATATATATATATATATATATATATATATATATATATATATATATATATATATATATATATATATATATATATATATATATATATATATATATATATCACATCATTCTTTGTCTGATGCATACTTTCAGAGTAATACTTAACAACTTAAATGGTTTGGAGATACCAGAAAAATACGAAAAGTGCATGCCTTGGAATTTTAGAAAAAAATTATATACAGTATATATATATATATATATATATATATATATATATATATATATATATATATATATATATATATATATATATATATATATATATATATATATATATATATATATATATATATATATTATATATATATATATATATATATATATATATATATATATATATATATATATATATATATATATATATATATATATATATATATATATATATATATATATATATATATATATATATATATATATATATATATATATATATATATATATATATATATATATATATATATATATATATATATATATATATATATATATATATATATATATATATATATATATATATATATATATATATATATATATATATATATATGTGTGTGTGTGTGTGTGTAGTCACCGTGGCTTAACCGGTAGCGTCCGCGACTGAGGCATCAGGTCGAGGGTTCGCGCCCCGTCACGGTCTGAGGTTAGCAAGGGCATGCACTCAGGGTAACGATTACATCTGCCAAAACAAGTCCTTCGCAAGAAGGCAACCGTCCTAGCCCTTGGTTGAATAGGGAGTCTGTGACGTAAAACTGGAACATATATATATATATATATATATATATATATATATATATATATATATATATATATATATATATATATATATATATATATATATATATATATATATATATATATATATATATATATATATATATATATATATATATATATATATATATATATATATACTGCATCCAGTATAAGAGTTTAATACCGGGACAGACAAAGAAAATTGCCCTCATCAAGTTGTGGCACCAAAAACCACTGAGAAGTAAATTAAGGACAACACAGAAAGAAAAGTCTGATAAACTTAAAGAAAAAGACAGGCTGCATGAATAGTCGAAAGTAATGAAGACTTAGGAATATGGCAGGATTAGGTATAGTAACCAGGTATTTAACTTTCGAATAGGCAAGATTTCTCTTTGAAGTGGGAGTGTCTATTGATATTAAACAAGTGAAACTGAGTAGAACTGTCGAAGTGGAGTGTTTCAAAAATATAGTGTAATTATATTCTTTAATTGTTGTTGGATATTTGTACCTATTTCTGTGTTGAGAGCTTTGCATCCATTATGATACATTGGTTTGAAAAGTTTGTGGTAAATATATGAGTTCTGAATATTCAAATGTACAGTACTGTATATTAGCCATTCAGCAAGTTTACATTTGTAATTGCACTCCTTATACAGCATACACACACTGAACAGCAACCCTATATATATATATATATATATATATATATATATATATATATATATATATATTATATATATATATATATATATATATATATATATATATATATATATATATATATATATATATATATATATATATATATATATATATAATTGAGTGAACCCTCTTAGCACTATTCAGGGTGTCATAATTGAAGAGGGGGGGGGGGAATTGGATAAGAAGGATTTGGGGAGAAAAGCACCAAAATGAAATAGAGGGTCAGACACTCTTGCTTAGGTGTCTGTAGAGATTAGAGGGAATTCATCGCTCAGTTTTATTTTTTTTCAAAAGGAAAATTATGAGAATACTTAAGTAAAATGCGATATCATGGAAGAATCAAAGGAAAGGAGTATAATAAGAAAATGAATTTTAATAATGAAAACAAAAGTAGTAGTTAGAGAAATGAGAATAGAAATAATGTTCATTAAATAGTGATAATGTTAACAAGAGTAGTAATAGTATAGAGAACAGTAATACTAATCAATATTAAAATTATTATGACTTGCAATGCCACAAATTACATAATAGGTACTATGCTGGAGTACAGATAATTTTCCATTTCATGTACGATACTGTTAAGATCTATTTCTCTTCGTTCATTATCCCTCTGTAGAACGTTCAGAGATATTTTCAGCATTTTTAAAAAATCGATGTTAAAAGTGTAAAAATATAATTCTCAATTATAAAGAATTATAATAATTAGTATATAAATCATATTACTGTTAAATCTTAATGACCTTAATTAATATAAATATGCTCATTGATTATTGAATAGCGTTTTTAATTTCCATTTCTGTGACTGAACGAAGCCTTGCACAGCAGCCGACGGACGGGCAGCCAACAGCTGACGAGTGGATTGGAGATTGTTTGTTAAAGAAGACAGGGTATTAAAGTGATAAATATGGCGGCAAAGAGGGTCGTAGGATCAGCCATAGACTGGGCAGCCTTCGCCACTCGTGTTCCCGAAGGCCAGAAAGCCATGTTTAATGCGTTTAAAGGAAAATCAGACGGTTATGTGAGGAAGTAAGTAAACGCTTGTTTGTTTAGTATGAAACCGGCTGCAGATTATTCTTCCGTAGATATCTTACAGAATGGATTGCGCCTCATAGAATTAATGAATTTCGGTTGGCTGTATACTTACTTTTACACATACCCATTTAGGAGAGAATCCCATGAAATTTTTATTTTTGGTTAGGTTAGGAAAACACTTCACCTCCAGTTGAGGAATGAGTTAATTGAAATTTTTTTTTTTCGTTATTTTCAAATTTTAATTTCATCTTATAATCGAATTCAGTATAGATTTTTTTTTTTATCAATACTTTGATTTCCATTGAGAGGAATCACCGATGACATGAAATTTATTGTAATATTAGGTTAGGTCAGGTAGGTTAGTTGACCACCAGTTAAGATACAATTTGATAATGAAATGAACATTTTTGATTCTTGTTTTAGATATTTTTTCAATTCGTATTTTCATTTCACTTGTTAGGGGTGTCAAAGTTTTACAGAACTAATAAAATTTCCCTTATCTTAAATCTATACTAGATTAGGATTGGTTGTATTGATCTTTGGCCTCATTATTATTGGGGATGGGATGTTGCGCAATTTCTAGTGTCTAGTAATCGGTAGATACATAATAAGCTAGCAAGAAAACTTAGAAAAATGGAAGTGTTGTGGCCTTTGACAATATGCTGGTCTGAGGGCATATAATTATTTGTCATTAACTCAGGATATGAGTGTATCGAGGCACTGAGACTTTCAGTTGTATTTTCACAACAAGCATTGCCAGCCATCTCAATTAAAAGACAGTTTATTTCTAGCAATGTTAAAAATCTATGAGATTTTAACAAGCAACTAAGTCTTGGAAGTGTGATACTAGTGCAGTCCCTCTAAATTCACCCCCCTCCCAAAGAGACGCTGATATTCCTTCACCTTAGATAAATACCCAACTTTAGCCGTAGGGAGAAGTTGCATTTCAGACGCTTGAATTTTTAATGCTTTATGATGGCTATTGACTATGGTGTTCAGCACTAAGGATCAGAGATGGATAAAAAAAAAAATTCAGTGGCATTGTATAGCAGACAGAGGAAATCCCCATTTCATTGATAAAGGTATTCAATATGACTAATTCAAAACAATCTGGAAAATGAGAGCCACTATTTAACACATTTTAGTATGTGCAAGTTTGTTTGTGACAGAGGCCATATTAGATTCTATCTTCCCATGTAATATGTGGGTGCCATTCTAAGTGATGAAGGACCTATATTCAGTAACAGAAAAGCTTATCTTAAAACCCTTGGAGAAGGATATGGTTATTATCTACTCGGATAATAAGTAAACCTTAACATCATAAAGGTACACTCCTCTCTGATGTCAGGTCAAGGCAACAATTACTCAGTATGGTCAGAGAAAGTTACTCAGAGACTGGCGAGAAAGAATCAGAAAATTATTACTAAACCATTACTCATTATAATAACGCTGATTGTTTATAAGTTTGTAGAAAGACGACAGGAAAGACATGTGTAACCCCAAATACTTAGACTACAACATTCTCTACACCTTTACCATATCCTTCTCTGTAATGGACCAGACTAAAATGTGACATAAATCAATTTCTATTTGTGCTTATGTCTCTACCCCTCATCCAGAGCCTCTATTATGTGTCTCCACCTGATGATGCTTTTGGTTCTGTTTGCACATTAACTCTGCAGGATGGTGAATGATATCAAATGTTATGGAATTTACTTGCTGATGTCACCTGATATGTAAAATTTCATAAGTTCAAATTTGTTTTTATTTTAATTTGTATATTATACAATTCTTGAAAGACGTGTGATATTCTATATATCAAAATATACACTTTTTGTATGAGTGAAAAAATCCCAGATTCATTTCATGGACCACTAGGCATATGGGACCCACCTTTGGTCCAGTTCATCTGGTAGATGCAAAGTAAAGTACATATAGTAATTAGTATTTAACTTTATTATTAAGTTTGAAAAAGCTTTTTAGTGCAAAAATATTTAATGCGTAAGAACATTCTTTTTACAGCTTAGTACGCACTTACAATATATTTTGCATATACTGTAGTATCCTTGATGCTGAAATTATGGTGTGGATCACTTTAGTGGCTTAATATTGATGTAATTGCAGACGATTTTTGTTCTTTAAAATTCCTCATATCTTCATTACCTATTGCTTACAGATCCCAGGTTTTTTAGTGTCTGAGAATTGTACATATCTGGTGATTCTTTGTTTTAGAATACACAAGGCTGTATGGAGCTTTGGCTTCTTCGGGTATACAATCAAGATATAGCTAGTTTGTACTCCTGTTGACCCACTATTGGATGTCTGAATAAGAAACCAATTTTAGAACTGTATATGATGGTGTAAATTGTAGCATGGATATGTATTATATTTGTTTTCAGAATGCTGTCCTTGCCTGAGGCTCCTCCTGCAATAAATTTTGGAGCATACAAGGCACGTATTCCTGTTGCTGGTATGGTCGATGAATTCCAGAAACAGTATGCAGCTATGAAAATCCCATATCCTGCTGATACATTTTCTGCTGAAGTTGATGAAGTTGAGAAGCAGGCTGTAAGTACTCTATATCTATTTATGTAGTTAATATATGTAAATTGCTCAGTTTCATTGTGTATATATATATATATATATATATATATATATATATATATATATATATATATATATATATATATATATATATATATATATATATATATATATATATACACACACACACGCACTTAGTTCTTAGAATAACACAAAGATAGGTTTTCAGAAGTGCCGCGTAATGTAACGAGTCATTTTCCTTAAGAAACAACGATAATGGGCATAGATACGTTTCACAACTGTACATAGACACACTATACCAAAGATATAAGATAAGTAAAACATATTTTATAAGTACATAACAAAGCAGAAAGACCTGTAGTTATTTATATTAACATGCAAATAGTGTACAGTATAAAAGATATACAGATTTACTGTACAGTAAACAAATTAATGCACTCTGTTATGCGGTGGGCAACAGGCATACACTGGGACGTGCTTGGTGGCTGTGAGCACGAGGATGCGGGAGAACGAACCTCGATCTGTAAACGTTTTTGCTCTAGCACGCATTTTCCCTGACGATATTATATGGCAAGTTTGTTTGCTGTCTGTTCCTAATGCTTTTTTTCCATTCTCTCCATAATATCCGATCACATTAAGCGGTAGAAGAGGAGGAGGATGCGGGAGAACGAATTTATCTGCAAACGATGTTCCGCCTCTGTAGCAGCTGATGCACTCGCATGCTATTTCCCTGATGATATTATATCGCAAGTTTGTTCTTAATGCTTTTTTTCCGTTCTCTCCATAATATCCGATCGCATTAAGTGGTAGAAGAGGAGGAGGATGCAGGAGAACGAATCTCTTATCTGCAAACGTTTGCCGGCTCCGTATCAGCTGCTGCACTCTCGCACGCTATTTCCCTGATGATATTATATCGCAACTTTGTTTGTTGTTTATTCTTAATGTTCATCCAAGTACTGTACTTAGCATTTTTTCCATTCACTCCATAATATCCGATCACATTAAGCGGTAGAAGAGGAGGAGGATGCGGGAGAATGAACCTCTATCTGCAAAAGTTTTGCCGTCTCCGTATTAGCTGATGTGCTCTCGCACGCTTTTTTCCTGACAATATACAAACCTTAACACAAATACAGTTAGAACAAGCGATATATCCACGCAGTATGCTGGGTAATGTGACACTGAAGCACAAGGCAGCATGGCGGAAAAGTGCCTCCAAGGCGGTCAACTATTTACTAAAATGAAATTTTTTTTTTCAAATTTATTTGCATGGGCATTATTTGTGTATTTCGTATTTTTTTAGCATTATTTTTTAGGGGCGTTATTCCAGTTTTGCGCATTATAAACACACATAAAAAGCAAACTAGGTGTATATATATATATATATATATATATATATATATATATATATATATATATATATATATATATATATATATATATATATATATATATATATATATATATATATATATATATATATATATAGTGTTCCTTCAATTATCGCGAAGGTTCGGTTCCGGGACCCGGCGCGAGACCGGAAAATTGCGGAGTAGGATCAGCCTATATTTACATAGATATTTTAATTTATTTTTACATTTACACCGTATAAACTGTATAAACCCTCCCTGTACTGTTAACAAACCACCCTTTACTTCATAAATAACAGCATGCAAGCGTAAATTTATATGACATACATCGGTATTTTACAATTATTTTTACGTTTACTGTATAAACCCTCCCTGCACTGTTAAAAAACCACCCTTTACTTTATTAATAACAGCATGCAACGTAAATTTATATGTACGTGATAGGTAAACTTGCCGTGAATGAGGTGGTAATGAGTTTGTAGACGCCAGAGGAAATTATTCCGCAGCCAATAACAGCATTACGGCTGTTATTCATTGAGGCCAAAATAGCGGCCGACATCCATAAACCTTTTTCCTTCTTTCAACATATCAAAGAGTTTCACCTTATCTGTTATGGTTAACATTTTCCTTTACTGCTTAGGCTCACTATAAGAAGCCTTAGAAGATGAAGGATGCTTGGGAGGCATTGCAAAGGTTAAAATATGCGAGTAAAAAAATCACAAGCAAAATGTATTAATAAGCACAATGTGAACGGCGCACACGTGAGTTAGACTGAACGAGTGAGGCGAGACAATGGAAGATGGTGCAAGCCTTTGTCCAAAACGCTGATAGCGGTATCATATTTTACATGTTGCAATACTGTTTGTATTTATGTTTTTTACTGTTTTATTATTCTTAGGCTAAGAAATACGTTTTTTTATCAATAAAATCATGAAACTACTGGAAATTTTAATATATATGCTAGCTCACGTAGGTGCGACCCCAATACATTGTACGCTATCGGACACTATTTCACATGATGCAATACTGTGAGTTATATATCTAAATTTATGTTTTTTACTATTTAATACTGTGCGTTATATATCTAAATTTATGTTTTTTACTGTTTTATTACTCTTAGGCCAGGAAATACTTGTTTTATCAGTAAAATAATGAAAATTTCAATATGTACTATCTTACGTAGGTTCGACTCTTTTCGTTTTCCGAAACGCTGATACCGGTATCGTATTTTACATGGTGCAATACTGTTAGTATTTATGTTTTTTGCTATTTTTTACTGTTTTATTATTTTTAGGCTAAGAAATACGTTTTTTATCAATAAAATCATGAAACTACTGGAAATATAAATATATATGCTAGCTCACGTAGCTGCGACCCCAATACATTGTACGCTATCGGACACTATTTCACATGATGCAATACTGTGAGTTATACTGTATATATAACTTTATGTTTTTTACTGTTTTATTATTCGTAGGCTGGGAAACAAATTTTTTTTATCAATTAGATAATGAAATATGTTTTTTTTTCAATAAAAAATGAAAATACTGAAAATTTTTACTTTTTAATATTTAAATATTTTTGCATATCCCCCCCCCCAAAAAAAAAAAAAAATCGCGGTACAGTGAAATCGCGAGCCAAGAAACGCGATACAGCGAAGGATCACTGTATATATATATATATATATATATATATATATATATATATATATATATATATATATATATATATATATATATATATATATATATATATATATATACGGATGCTTTTCTACTTACGAACATCCGGAGATGCGAACATGCAGTCTACTATTATTATGCAGCAAGTTATGGATGGTTTCAACTTTTTAAGAAATGTCCAAACTTCCATCATGTGTCTTTAAGATAAGAAAACAAATGTACTATGTGCTAATACAATTTCATTATGCTACCTACATGATGTAGGAATATTTTTACACATAATACAGTATTGAGCATACAAAATCTCAACTTATCAATAATTCAAGCTATTCTTTATATATATATATATATATATATATATATATATATATATATATATATATATATATATATATATATATATATATATATATATATATATATATATATATATATATATATATATAGTAGGCCCTCGTATAATATAGTTTCGACGTACATCGTTTCGCTGTTATGACAAAGTCCAAAAAATAATTATTAAATTATTAATAAATTAATTTTTCGATCTACCTGGCTGGTGTGGTATATTCAAACCACGTCCCAAAATAGTTTGCAAGACCGGCGGAGGAATATACAGCTAGCAGCACTGCTGTATTCATATTTATCAAGTTATGGCTTTATTTATTTATATATTTGGTTATAGTGAAGGATTATATTGAATAAAAAAAATATAGCTGGAAATATGATTTTATACGAAGTACATATGAA
>JAXCGZ010015263.1:117500-120175 GCA_037179515.1 Halocaridina rubra | reverse complement strand
AGGTTAAAAGGAATCCAACCTTATAGCTTATATCTGCTATACTTAGGAATGAACGCATTCTAACTGAATGCCACTATGTTCATATTACAGATTCCCCAACCTCACTCGTGGCTTCATTTTAGCATTTAATTCAATTCCCAATCTCATTCGGGCCATGAAATAATCAATTAAGCACATTACATATGTGAAAACATGAATCATTTTTTTTTTTTTACCCCGACCGGGACTCGAACCTAGGACTTATGATTACTTAGTCAAGGCGCTACCACTACACCACAGAAGGTTAAAAGGAATCCAACCTTATAGCTTATATCTGCTATACTTAGGAATGAACGCATTCTAACTGAATGCCACTATGTTCATATTACAGATTCCCCAACCTCACTCGTGGCTTCATTTTAGCATTTAATTCAATTCCCAATCTCATTCGGGCAATGAAATAATCAATTAAGCACATTACATATGTGAAAACATGAATCATTTTTTTACCCCGACCGGGACTCGAACCTAGGACTTATGATTACTAAGTCAAGGCGCTACCACTACACCACAGAAGGTTAAAAGGAATCCAACCTTATAGCTTATATCTGCTATACTTAGGAATGAACGCATTCTAACTGAATGCCACTATGTTCATATTACAGATTCCCCAACCTCACTCGTGGCTTCATTTTAGCATTTAATTCAATTCCCAATCTCATTCGGGCAATGAAATAATCAATTAAGCACATTACATATGTGAAAACATGAATAATTTTTTTACCCCGACCGGGACTCGAACCTAGGACTTATGATTACTAAGTCAAGGCGCTACCACTACACCACAGAAGGTTAAAAGGAATCCAACCTTATAGCTTATATCTGCTATACTTAGGAATGAACGCATTCTAACTGAATGCCACTATGTTCATATTACAGATTCCCCAACCTCACTCGTGGCTTCATTTTAGCATTTAATTCAATTCCCAATCTCATACGGGCCCGTATGAGATTGGGAATTGAATTAAATGCTAAAATGAAGCCACGAGTGAGGATGGGGAATCTGTAATATGAACATAGTGGCATTCAGTTAGAATGCGTTCATTCCTAAGTATAGCAGATATAAGCTATAAGGTTGGATTCCTTTTAACCTTCTGTGGTGTAGTGGTAGCGCCTTGACTTAGTAATCATAAGTCCTAGGTTCGAGTCCCGGTCGGGGTAAAAAAATTATTCATGTTTTCACATATGTAATGTGCTTAATTGATTATTTCATTGCCCGAATGAGATTGGGAATTGAATTAAATGCTAAAATGAAGCCACGAGTGAGGTTGGGGAATCTGTAATATGAACATAGTGGCATTCAGTTAGAATGCGTTCATTCCTAAGTATAGCAGATATAAGCTATAAGGTTGGATTCCTTTTAACCTTCTGTGGTCGTAGTGGTAGCGCCTTGACTTAGTAATCATAAGTCCTAGGTTCGATGTCCCGAGTCGGGGTAAAAAAAATGATTCATGTTTTCACATATGTAATGTGCTTAATTGATTATTTCATGGCCCGAATGAGATTGGGAATTGAATTAAATGCTAAAATGAAGCCACGAGTGAGGTTGGGGAATCTGTAATATGAACATAGTGGCATTCAGTTAGAATGCGTTCATTCCTAAGTATAGCAGATATAAGCTATAAGGTTGGATTCCTTTTAACCTTCTGTGGTGTAGTGGTAGCGCCTTGACTAAGTAATCATAAGTCCTAGGTTCGAGTCCCGGTCGGGGTAAAAAAAATGATTCATGTTTTCACATATGTAATGTGCTTAATTGATTATATATATATATGTATATGGTATCAGGTAAATTTCTCGAAATCAATTTCTCGAAAGCCAATTGCTCGAAGTCAATTGCTCGAAAAATTATTTCTCGAACTATCATTTGATCGAATGACAGATTGCTCGAAAGCCGATAATCATTCTTTAAACTACCCGAAAGGCAGATTGCTCGAAAGCCAATATTAGGTTAGGTTAGGTTAGGTTAGGTATTTATATACTTAAAAAAATTAGTTGTTTTTTTATGTAATGTGCCTTGTTCATCTTGGGTATTCTTTTTTGAAGGACTGTTTTTTGGGCAATCTGTCTTTCGATCAATTGCTAGGTCGAGAAATAATTTTTCGAGCAATTGACTTCGAGCAATTGATTTCGAGAAATTTACCTGATACCACATATATATATATATATATATATATATATATATATATATATATATATATATATATATATATATATATATATATATATATATATATATATATATATAAAGGTGTATATATATATATATATATATATATATATATATATATATATATATATATATATATATATATATATATATATATATATATATATATTATATATATATATATATATATATATATATATATATATATATATATATATATATATATATATATATATATATATATATATATATATATATATTATAAAGCAAAGACCTAAATATTTTCCAATACTTATGGACACCTTCACAAGAGTCGGATACTCCTTTTTTCTCCTCCAGTCGACTGTATACTCTATCAAGTGGGTTCCCAGGAATCACTCAGCAGCATTAGTTGGTCATCATCCTGATATCCCACCCAATATCCTTCTTTCCACGTCCTTCTTATCCAGGTGAAATCTTTCACCCTAAT
>JAXCGZ010015263.1:100000-110000 GCA_037179515.1 Halocaridina rubra | reverse complement strand
ATCCCTTCTCTCTGTTTTCTGATTTCCATTTTTTCTGACCGTTTTATATCTGTGGCTGTTGAAGGCACAATAACTAGTTCATTCACAGTTACCAGTGGTGTTTCACAGGGCTCTTTTCTTTCATCTACTCTGTTCCATCTCTTCATTTATGTTAGAAATTACTTCAGTGCATCAGAAATAACCACAGATCTAAAAAAAAAGTTAAAGCTTGAAGATATATGGAGCATTGTGCAGTATCAGAAACTTCCATCTTTCATTATAGGGTGTGTTTATCATCACACAAAAGCGCCTCCCAGTTTATTCAGTCATATGCTAGTAACATTCAGAAATATCTGTATGCGCCGTAAACCCATATACATAATTGGTAACTCTAATGATGACTTGCTCTTAGCAGATAACAAAATGAAAAGGGTGATCAACACTGTGAATTTAACACAAATAGTGTCAAAACCAACCCTAATAACCCCTAATTCTAGGACTCTGATAGAACTGATAATAACAAACAAATTGGAAAATATACCTTATTGTGACCTAGTTCCCTGCCCAATTGCAGATCACGAGCTCAACATTGCTATGCTAATCAAAAATAAGCCCAAAAGGAAGCCTTCCTTCAAGACATTTGGGTGCCTTAAAATTACTCCCAATCATATATAATACCTCTGCATAAAAAAGGGGACAGAGAAGATGTGTCAAATTATCGTCCCATTTCCCTACTACCCATTTGCTCTAAAATATTGGAAAAAAATTGTTACATGCCAACTAATGTCATATCGAGAGACAAACAGACTATTAGCATGGTTTCAGACCGAAACTCTCGACAGAAACTACACAGCTTAAAGTTACTAATAAAATTTAAAATAATCTAGATACGAAAAAAAAATATCTCTGCTTGTATTATTAGACTTATCAAAAGACTTCGACAATGTAACCATGAAATTCTTATTAATAAATCTACTAGCCAAAATATTGACTCGACCTGGTTTAGAGAGTATCTACCTAATCGTAAACAGTCTATCCGTCTTAACAGCATTATCTCTACTCCAAAAATTGTATAATTTGGTGATCCACAGGGATTAATCCTTGGTCATATCCTCTTTTCCATTTACGTAAATGATCAATATTATTTCATTTCCGACTCTCTAGTTGTACAATATGCAAATGATACTCAGCTACTCCTTCGTGGTGATATTATTAATCTCTCAGAGCAAACCTTAAAATCAGAAAACACTCTGTCAATAATTAAAATCTATATTTAAGAAATTGGGCTATTAATTAACGAAAGTAAAACACAATGCATGTTTATTGGTTCAAGGTACCATATAGAACTAATTCCATAATACACAACAATTAATTTTTGCGCCAGTATCATCACACCTAGAAAAACCGTAAAAAATCTAGGAATTCACTTTGATAACTACATGTTGTTTGAGTCCCATATAGCTAAAGTATGTAAAAAGGTAACAAGGACTCTAATGTACTTATCACGTATAAAAGACAATTTTGAGACTACCACTCGAATAACTGTTGTCGAATCTCTAGTCCTAAGTCACATTAATTATTGAACAACTGTATGGGGAGCTACCAATAAGACTCAGATAAATAGAATACAGAAGCTTTTTAATTTTGCAGCTCCAGTTGCCCTGGGAGGAATAAAAAAAAATATGACTACATCACACCAGCTCTCAAAAAACTTGGGTGGCTGCGGGCAGAAAACAACGTCGCCTATACCATTTATGCTTTTGTATACAAAATTTTGAACCATCATTATCCTAACTGGTTCTGTAATTTCAAAACAGTCGGATATATAAGGGGAATCAACACAAGACAGAGTTAGTGAGCTCTATATTCAGAAAACAAACACAGATGCAGGTTCAAAGATGATCACTATTAAAGGGCCAACACTCTGGAACAAGATTCCAGAACATCTTAAAAATTCATCCTCCTTCATAGCTTTCAAAGGCAAACTGCATAGCTTTATCTTGGACATATAGTTTCTGTTCACACAGTAATCAAACTTAATGATTTAATGCAGTTTCCCTTAACACCAACCATTCTATATGTAAATTGATATGGCCTTCTTTGATCTCTAAGTTAAGAACTAATTATTCTCATTGTAAGGAATGCAAATATGGTGATGATGTCGATAACAACGATCCTGTATTGAGTGTTATTATTACTTCTTTATTATTAACATTATTTTCAACATTTTTATTATGGCCCATCTCATATTTCTGATTTGGATTCTTTTTCTCTTCACCGTGAGGTATTATCCCCTTCTCTTTTCTATCACAATTACATTCATCACTGCCCTGAGAAGCTGGCAAGTCCATCCTTCTTCCGCTGGAAAGGCCGAGTCACACTCGCCAAGCAACCTTGTTTCACAGGTACTGCATTGAGACTTGTAACTTGCGGAAAGGTTGGTGCAGTGCCTGCTTCTTCCCATCCATCTCCATACTCTGGAACTTTCTTCCTCCTTCTGTCTTCCCTAATACTCATGACCTTTTTTTTTCCCAAAAAGCTGATTTATCGCCATCCCAGGGCTTAATCTTGCAATATTTCTAAGTCTTTATTATTCGACTATTCTTTTATCCTAACCCTTTTCTACTGCTTACCATTCTCTTATATCTACCTTATATTTAGGCGTCTACATTTTCTTCAGTCAATGTTTTTTGGTTTCCTGGTTCGATGAGAGCAATTTTCTTGCCTGTCAGGGCGTCACACCCATATATATATATATATATATATATATATATATATATATATATATATATATATATATATATATATATATATATATATATATATATATATATATATATATATATATATATATATATATATATATATATATATATATATATATATATATATATATATATATATATATATATATATATATATATATATATAATATAATAATAATGATTCCCAAATATCTATTTCTCATTACACTTTCAAACCCACCTAGACATTTACTCGCTTCACCACTCTATGACTTACCAGTATCTCCGCATCCACTTGTCTATTCCTTGATACATGCGACCCCAGATAATTAAAACATTCAAGTTCTTCAAGCAATTCCCCATTTACTCCTACATTCAGTCTACTAAAATTAACACTCCTCGTGCATCTCATGACTTTAATTTTACCAATGTTCACTCCCAACTTCCTTTTTTTTCACTCACTCTAATAAACTCAGTCACTAAACTATTCAGTTCATTCTCAGTATCAGTCACCACTTCTATGTCATCCGCAACTAGCATTTGATTCAATTTCTGCAACCTTCCATATTCACCCATTAATTCCATGCCTCTGTCTAATACTCTTTCATTTGCTTTCCTTACCACTTCATCTATAAACTCATTAAACAACCACGGCGACATTACACAACCTTGACGTAACCATATATTCACCCCATATTATTCCCGACTCTCACACATGCTCTACTATTATGTAAAAACTCTTCACCGCATTCAACAAACTACCTCTTATTCCGTATAGTTGCAACACACTCCACAACGCATTTCAATCAACCGTCACACGTTTTCTCTAAATCCATAAAGGCCCAAAAAGTGTCCCTACCTTTATCTAAGAATTTCTCATTCGCCTGTCTTACCACATACGCCTGATCCACACATCCGTTTCCTCTCCTGAACCCACATAGTTCTTCCACAGTCAGTCTCTCAGCACCTTTTCTAATTCTCTCAATTAACTTTGTTCCATATACCTTACCAACTACACAAAACAAACTAATTCCTCTATAACTACTACAATCATACTTATCTCCTTTCCCTTTATAAAGTGGAACTACACATGCACTCCTCCAATCAACTAGGACCTTCCCTTTCCAAAAACAAACTTTCAACAACCTAAACATCCATTCCAGAAATGCCTCCCTACCTTTTGACAGGCACTCAACATGACACCCATCTATCCCTGATACTTTACCTGCTTTCATTGCTCTCAGTTTCAAATGCACTTCCTCTTTTGTTATTTCTCTATCATTCTCATCACTCAACTTTGGCATTCTACATTTTTTTCCCACATCCATAATCTTTGTATCCCTATCATCTTCCTCATTTAGTAGTTCCTTGAAATACTCAGCCCATCTCTCTTTCTCACCTTTATTTCGATTATTAACAAATCCCCATCTGGTCCTTTCGCCCTAGCCTCCCTACCAGACTCACCTTTCTGCACTTTTTTCACTTCCTTCCAATGCATCTTTTTATTCCTTTCAAAATTCTCAGACAAGCTCTTACCACACCTTACATCAACTTTTCTCTTTGCTTCCCTCACCACGTGCTTCGCTAACCTCCTTTTTGTACCTTTCATACGCCCCAGCATTCCCTATCTGAAACCATACCTAAAATGCCTACTTCTTTTCAACCACTACTGCACTCACCTCCTCATTCCACCATTCACTACCTTTCCTTTTACTTCAACTTGTTACTCTCCTTCCACACACTACCGCTGCATACCTCATAACTCCCTCCTTGAAACAACTCCAATATTCCTCCACTCCCTACTCCACTTTCTCTTTCACAACATTCCACACATTTCTCCGACTAGCCTTATGCTCATAGTCTTTCTCTCTCTTATTCAGTTTACTTACTTTTAGCACCTCTCTTCCACTCTTGCTTATCTATTTTCTCCCACTCTTCCACTAAATAATAATCAGATATTCCAACACTAGCTCCTCTCAGTACATTCACATCCAATACTCTTCCAATCACCCTCCTGTCCATCACAACATGATCCATTAATGCTCTCTCCACTACTCTTCCATTATTTACTCTGACCGACATATACTTATTCACATCCTTCTTTTTAAATACATTACTAGCAATCAACTTCCCTCTCTAAATACACATCTATATCATTTTCTCTCCACTCTCATCCCCACCAGGTACTCGATGCTTCCCAATTACACCATCCACTGCCTCAATCCCTATTCTAGCAATTAAATCTCCTATCAACACCACATTCACATTCACTTTCAAGTCTTCCACACACTCGTTCAATTTCATCCAAAATTCTTCTCAATCTTCCTCACTTCTTTCACTGCCAGGGCCATATGTGCTCACAAACGCCCAAACCTAGCAACCCAGTCTCATTTTAACTACTATTAATTGGGATGATGCTTCCCTCCATTCTACCACACACCTACTCATCCCTTCGCTTACCAACAGAGCCACTCCCTCTCTTCCTCTCCCTCTCTCTACTCCAGACACCCTAACTAGCACACTCCCAAACGTCACCTCACCATTCATTTTTATCATAGTTTCGCAAAGTGCTAGTACATCCATCATTCTCTCCACAAGCATAATCCCTATTACCTCCATCTTACTTTCACTTACACAACAACCACATACATTAAGAGACCCTTTACTAGGGTTCTATCTGGATCTCTCCTGCCAGAGACCCCCACATATCTTGGCCACATGTAGGAAAAAATATAATGATAACTGTTTGTTTTCCGATTTATATGTCACTATTATACCCATTCAAATGAAGGTGAACAGAGACATGTTGGAGATGTAGAAATGATTGGATGCCCTTCCGATAACCCCTCGTTTGGTTCGAACACAGGTTTATCACTTCCCGAGTTGAGTGCTTTAATCACCACACTAAAACAGTCCCAATAATAATAATAATAATAATAATAATAATAATAATAATAATAATAATAATAATAATAATAATAATAATAATAATAATAATAATGAGTAATTATTATCATTTTCATTATTATTATTATTATTATTATTATTATTATTATTATTATTATTATTATTATTATTATTATTATTATTATTATTATTATTATTATTACTATTATTATTATTATTATTATTATTATTATTATTATTATTATTATTAGTAGTAGTAGTAGTAGTAGTTGTTGTTGTTTTTGTCGTAGAGAAATTTTAATTAAGAAATGTAACAAAACATAGCCCACATGGTGTCAGGGGTGTTCAAGTGGTGTGACCGATATTTTCAGTGTGGTTTGCTGGGCAGGATGTGTGTTTACAGAGATATGACATGAGATCTATGGTTCAACCCATAGGCCTCTCACACATCGGTGCAATTGCCGATAGAGGTCAAAATTGTCACACAGTTTTGGGTCGTTCCCACGAGAGCCGAAGACCAATATCTACATGTACATATCCACATGCATCTGTGAAAATACACATATAGGCCCTCTATGTGTCCGATTGGCCTTCTTATAGCCACGCCCCTAACACTACACGTAATGGGCGGTAACCCCTTTTTCTCTGGAAGCCTATTGGGTGAGGCTGTCCAAGCATACCATGCCCTGCCATCTTGGTAATACAAGAAAGTACTAAGCAGTGAGAGAGTAGCACAGTTAGAAGTTGTCCGGGGCACGAATAAGATCTCAGATTTTACCTTACGTGGGCGGGGAACAAAACAAACAAACAAACAAACTTTATTTCCAATTCATTATACAATGGGCATTCGTCAGCTGGGGCAAGCCCCAACCCCCCACTGTGGTCTCCAACCACAGCAGTTCCTGCCAGTAAACAGCTTAAACTCTCGGTCTTGGACGGGAACCGATCTTTTGACCTCGTGAATGCGAAGACAGCCCGTTACCACTGTAGGAATAAGTGTATAAGTGTATAACTAAATAAACCACATGTTAATCTGTATGTGCATATCTGTTATCACCTCGCACATTATAAGTTTAGTATAGAGAACACCTATATGACATTGTCGTAGTAGTAGTATTGTTATTATTTTATTATTTTTATTATTATTATTATTATTATTATTATTATTATTATTATTATTATTATTATTATTATTATTATTATTATTATTATTATTATTATCATTGTTATTATTATTATTTTGAACATCAGCAGATTTGTTAGCAAATTATTTAATTACGAATCAAGCAGAAACAAGGACACATACGTCATTATTAATACGATAAAGACAGAGAGACAAACAGATAATTACATACACAGACAGTCACACAATATTAATGATAGATAAGAAAAAACATAATTGTACTTAGACAGAAAGACCTGACGATGTCTAATGCATAGGAATCAGTACGATTATATAGAGACAAATAACAAATAAAATGGCAAAATGGAGTGAAGAGAAACAGCAAAATAAATATTGAGAAATGCTTAAACCGTAAATGATTCTTTGTAAATAGAGATAAACAGAAAGATGAAGAGATTGCAGAGCAGTATGGTGTAAATCGATCAACAGTTAGGCAGATAGATACATATATAGAGAGAGTGATAGATAATGACAGAGGAGATATGCAAGATATTTAAGGTACACTGATATATGGACTATCAGGTAGATATCTTTATAGTTATAAAGATAGATTTTAGTAGACATAGATGTAAAGAGCGATAGATAGATAGATAGATAGATAGATAGATAGATAGATAGATAGATAGATAGATAGATAGACAGATATATAGATAGCAACTTCAGATATATAGATAGATAGACAGATATATAGATAGTAATTTCAGATAGATAGATAGAGATATACAGATAGATAGATAGATAGATAGATATTCTTCTAAGAATGTATATTTTATTGAACCTCCTTTCCAGAGTGACAGACGACTTATAAGAGATTGGAACCTGATTTTAAACGTGGGGGGGTTGGTTGGTTAGGGGAAGGGTTTGATCCCTAGATAATTATCAAAGCGCCTTTTAACCCCGACTCTCCTATTTATTGCAAACAAGAGATATTCCATATTATCTTAAGGCTTGCATCTAACTAAAGAAAGAGTGTTAACAGATCGGGTTTTGTACCACCTTAAAATGTTTACCAAAAAACAAAACATTTTCCCTTTTTTTCATAAAGATGATTAATGAATAAGAAGAGATATTAGTTTTCCTTAGTTTTCTTAGTATGGTACCCATACCCCTTGAGTTAAGATATTTCTTAAGTTTAAAGTCTTTACAGTAAATATGGCCTCTGTTGCTTCCATTAACCTTTTCTAATACGTTAAGGGGATCCGTCCATTACCTTATCCAGGCAAAACCTATTAAAAATAACCAGTTCTTCACAAGAGAGAGAGAGAGAGAGAGAGAGAGAGAGAGAGAGAGAGAGAGAGAGAGAGAGAGAGAGAGAGGAGAGAGAGAGAGAGAGAGAATTTTATTTATCTAATCATAATTATCTAATTGTGCCCACGAGAAAGAGCCCTATACTCGTAACTCCCAGTCTCCTAGTCAGTGTCAGTTCTTACTCACTCACACTTATCATCTCTATCCTTACAAGTATGAATGCAGTTAACATTTACTGATTCCTCTCTTGGCGATTTCCTATTATCAACTATTCTTACGCTAAAAAGTGCTTCCACACAATGTAAAAGTGCTTCTTGTCAAGCTTTAAACTATGTCCGGTAGTTTTAAAGCCACTCTGTCAAAACTACGAAAGCAATTAAAAACACTATATGCTCACTCTAACCTCTCACTTCGAGTGTTGGTAAGTGTAACTCCTTCAGCCCTTCCAGAATCCTGAGATTATGTATCTTTGTCTTCAGCTTTGTAGCATGTCTTTGAATATTTGTATAAGCTTTTTCAAGTGAGGAGTCCAAAAATGCGTTGCACATTCAAACTCTGGCTTCATAAGTCACGTAAATAATTTCGAAAATTTCCTTGTACATTTGCCTGAGGTTCACCTTTACGTCTTTACTATGCCATTTGTATGCATTTCCAGAGACATATTAAGCAATACATGTGCCCCTAGACCTATTCCGTTGTCAAATTCTTGAAGTTCTGCTCCTGCTACTGCTCTCTTACCCATTCTACTTACTTTACACTCTAATGCACTGAATTTCAATAGATACCTGTCTAATCACTCATGCAGACCATTCAAGTCTTCTTGAAGTTCTCTGCCATAACTTTTGTCTTTTGCTCTCTTCACAATCTTTGTATCATCTGCAAACATATTTGAAAAGCATTTACAGACTTCGGTAGGCAATTTACATATATAAGGATTAGAAGTGCCTCTAAAACTGATCTCTGTGGAGCACCACTAATAACCTTTCTCCAATTAGACACTACTTGTCTTACGCTGACCCTCTACTCCCTTCCTTTTAAATAAGTTTCTGTCCGCTCCAAGACATGCCCACCTTTCTTGTCATTACTTGCAGCTTCCTTACTAAGGGCCCCACGTGGGCTTGCATCAAAATACCTACAAAGAATATGTAATCTCCCATGCTCAATCTGTGGGATTAGGCTTACATCATCATAAAATTCTTGCAAATTCGTAAGAGGAGACCTTCCTTCTCTGAGGTCATGTTGCCTCGTTGTTAAAATAATGGAAGATTCCAAGTGAGTGGAAATGTGTTTTCTCATTCGTTGCTGCCATAGTTTCGGAAACTAATAATTGAAAGAGGCCTATAGTTTACAGCTTTTCTCACCTTCCTCTTCTTCGCTTGCTCACAGGATACTGGAATCTCTCAAGATTCTAGGGACTTCTAATATATGATGAATAGCACTACTAATAATGATTCAGCACATTTCATAAGTACAGTAAGGAATATATTGTCAGGCCACAGAGCTTCATGAGCATCCAATTGTAGTAGTACTATGCACAACTCTGTTGTACAAAAGACAATGCACTCTAATAATGGCCGGTGATCTTTCTGCTCTGCAATATGAGGGGGGTGAAGCATTATCTACTGTAAATACCGACTGAAGATTTTAATAATTTTTAATCATTTTTTCCTAGCAGAAGGTATTTCTCGCAAAAAAAAATTTATACATTTGCTGTACAGACTTTTGTTCAATATGATCCCTCAGTCAAAACCTGCAAAATAATCCTTAATATTCTTGTAATATCCTTTTCTGATAGTTTTTCCTCATTTAACTCTCATTTCCCCTACTCTCAAGAAAGTTATGGCTCATACTCACTTTTTCCAATATCCAAATTGTTATGTTGTCCTGATCCTTGCTGGTTTTAGTACATATTGGTACAAGAAATTTCCCTGTAAACAAT
>JAXCGZ010015263.1:90000-95000 GCA_037179515.1 Halocaridina rubra | reverse complement strand
GTTTAAGGACAAAGCAGAAATAAAAGCATGATACACAATAGGAAAATGACAGTCCGGAAAATTAGTAGAAGTAATGAAGACCTAGATATATTACAGGATTAGGCCTTGAGATGAAGATAGATTCGCTTTTTGAAGGAAGATGGGTTATAAGAAGTAGGAAAGACAGAAAGAGGAAGAGAGTTCCAAAGTCTGGCAGTGGATGCGAAGAAGCAATCGCTACACAGATCAGTCAGTGAGCTACAAATCTTCACACAGTACCTGCGAAACGAGGCTGTTTGGCGAGTGTGACAGAACCTAGGCAGTAAGGGAGGGATGCAACTCACCATTTCATCAAAAAGAGATGGAAGTAGTAAAGAGAGAAAAGAGGAAGGGATGATACATCACGTTGAAAAGAAAGAGACTCCAGAATAGATGTAGGAGAAGAGTCATTGACGAGTCTGATTGCTTTAAATTCAAACCAGCAAGCGAAAAATATAATAAGAAGTACTCTAGATGTGTGAGCAGTATTCTAAGCATGGACGGATTAGCCCTTTATAGATTTTAAGTAACAAAAAAAAAAAGTAAACGCAATGGCAAAAACAAAACAGATCCCAAAATTTTTTAAATGTAGAATTAGAAATTTGGTTTATAAGACTCCTCCAAGACAAGTTAGAGGCTTTCTGGATTCCAAATATGCTAAAAGAATTAAGAGGGTGAATTTCGTTAGTTTCGAAGTCAATATGGCTATCAGGAGGAGAAGATAAAAAGATAGCCAGAAGCTGTGTCTTGGAGGTAATAAATCTAATGAAAGTATGGGAGTCCCACTCACATACTCTCTGCAAATCGGAGTTGAGAGTTAAAGAAATAGTGATACGAGACTAATTATAAGTAGCAGATGAAGGTTGTAAAGGGAAAGCAGAGGAAAAATGAATGGTATAATCGTCGGCAAAGGCGTGGGAAAGATAGAAGGATAGGGACTGGAAATCGTTGATGGGGAGAAAGAACAGAGTAGGTGAAAAAAAGAACCACATCACTGGTAACTGTGAATGAGCTAGATATTGTGCCGTCAACAACCACAGACATAAAACGGTCAGAAAAAAGCTGGATATCAGAGAACAGAGAAAAAGGGTAAAGCTATAAGCTGGGAGTTTGGCCAACAGTGCCTGGTGCCACACTCTATCAAAAGCCTTAGAGATTTCAATGTTGACGACAAAGGAGTCCACATAGTTATTCAGAGATCACAATACATAAGTGAGATAGGATAGGAGGTCACCAGTGGACCTGGCCTTGCAGGAGCCGTAATGGTGATCGGAAATAAAAGCGCTAGATTCAAGATGTTTCAAGAAGTCATAATTGAGCAAATTTTCTAATACTTTAGCAATAGCAGAGGTTAGGACAATTGGTTGATAGTTGGAAGGAATAGAGTGGTCACCCATTTTAGGATCAGGCTGACATAGAGAGTACTTCCAGGATAAAGGATATATACATGCTGAAATAATGAGGTAAGCAATATGGAAAAGCACAGGAGCCAGTTCATCTGCAAACTCTTTAAGATACCTTGCAGGGATACCATCGGGTCCAGATGCCTTATGTGTCTTTAGAGAGGGAAGATTCTTATAGTCTTTGCAGGAAGAAAGAATTATGGAGGGCATAGGGATAGAGAGAGGTAAAGTGTGAGGAATAGGTGTGCTGGAATCACTTACGGAAGAGATGACAGAAAAATATGTGTCAAAGAGAGTTGCTTTATCAGGGGGAGAGCAAACTATAGAACCATCAGGATTATTGAGAGGGGAAGAGTTATAGAAGTTTTTGGAGAGGTTTCTGGATAAGGATTGGACACATTTATAGGTGGGAGAGGAGTAAAGATCATCAACTTTCCTTCTTAAAAAGTAAACTTTAGACCTTTGCATCTGAGCATTGCAGTGATTCCTATCGGTAATTAAAGCAGAGTGAGTTAAATCAGAAGTAGAGACTTGGTATGACATTCATGCACTGATCAGAATAGTCATGGAGCAGGCATGATCAAACAAAAGATAAGAGAGAGAAAGAGTTTTCATAGAAGAGGGGATGGTCACCTCCATTTCTAGGGTTATGATCTCGGTATCTTTAAGGCCTACCTGATCAGGGTTGCAGGTTCGAAAGCAGTAGTCTTTCCATGAGAAGTCAGAGAGAAGATTACGTAAATTATCACATAAAGTGCCTGAAGTGGTGCTGAGTAGAAGAAATTGATGGAGGAGAAGCGAAAATGGACGAGATTGAGATCAAAGAGTGGTCAGAGTTACCAAGAGGGGAAAGTACAGAATATGAATAGTATGAAGGATTAGAAGTAAAGAATAGGTCATGAGTGTTATCTGCATGGTCATGGTGATCAGGAAAATGCATAGGATGTTTGATAATCTGAGTCAGATCATGAGTAACAGAGAAAGCAATGTCCTCATTTCCTCCCACATTAGCGTGAAAAGAATGAAGCCACTCATTGTGGTGTACATTGAAGTCTCCAACATAGAGAACTTCACCATGTAGGTGAGGAGATAGCAAGGGTTCAAGGCAAGGATAAAAATATTCAAACAAGGACAGATAGTCAGTGGAGTTAGGAGAGGAGTATCAAAAGCAAAGAAATATAGTAGTAGTGGACTGATAGATTTTCAGCCAGTGAACATCAAAGTCAAAAGATTCCAGGTCCATGACCCTTGCAATAAAAGTGCTAGCATTACAGGAGACACAAACCCCACTTTTGAAATGGAAATATGAATACAGGTTATAGGAATAGATTTGAAATGGGTCAAAGGATGGATGGCTAGACAAGTTGGTTTCAAAAGTAAGGAGAGGTTAGGGAGGGATGTACCTGAGTGCAGTTTCACAGATGAAAAACTTGAGTTCAGATTATAGATGTTAGAAAAATGAAGAGTGAAAGAAGCAGATCTATCAGAAAGTCAAGATTATGAGCAGAATCATTACTACCAGCACGTGTCTCACCTCACCCCACGAGTGAAGTCAACAAGAACCCCATAAATTCTTAGCATTTTTCAATGCCGGGTACTGGGGGCCAAAAGGTGAGAGCCTTCAATAATTATAGTAGATATGAGAGAAAAGAAAGCAAAGAGAAAAGAGATATGGGGAGTGTTGTGACTTGTTAAATGTACTAGGATAGTAAGAGATGTGTAACGAAAATGCCAATTATACAGTGTAGATGTAGGCACAGGGAAAAAGCTGTGCCTGAGGGAAGACTTAACCTGGAGTTGCCTTGGCCAATCCTAGTTAAGTTCGAAATACCCTCAGTTATAGTATTTCAGTGGGTGACTGTTGCCATGGCCAACCTACTTACCATGCAAGGGGGTGCTGAAAAGTTCCTGGCTTTAAGGGTATCGTGATAGGGTAGAGCTGTTACCTTTACAGAGGAGGTAAGACAACTATTTAGAAGGTATGCAAAAATTAGGATGGTTTGCAATATATTTTTATCTTTATTTCTGGCTTAGCGCATCATGGCAGCTCCTACAGTGGATTTTGGCAAAACTGAAGCATGGGTGGTCATGAAGTTCCTCTTCTTGTGAGGCAATGGAGAGGCAAAAGTCCATGGCATGATGATGAAAGTCTTGAGGGATGACTGCCCAAAATACTCTACAGTGCAAGTCTAGGTTTTAAGGATTCAGAGTGATCATATCTAGGTCACAGATGACCATGGATCAAGACAGCCATCTTCCACAAGCACAGAGGACAAAGTGCACGTCTGTGCATGTCATGATTCTCGAGGACCGCCGGATGTCACCTAAAGTCATAGCTGAAAGTCTGGGATTTTTAGTGAAAGAAATGGCCATATCTTCCACAACATAAAGGACATGAGAAAGTTTTCCGCATATCAAAAGTGCATCAGAGTAACGCAATGAAAGACGATTTTGGGCCGGTTTGCAGTGGAAAAGGCTGATATGACTCTTTTTGTTACCATGAATGAAACTTGGCTTCATCACAATGATGACTAGACCAAGTAGCAATCAATGGAGTGGCCGTAAAGCAGTTCACTGGGTCCCAAGCATATTCGGACCCAGAAGTCAACTGGAAAGAATCTAACTTCAGTGTTTTGGGACAAAGTAGGAGTACTTCTTATAAATTACTTGTCAAAGGGTCGCACCAGCAGGATATTAAAAGTCTCTGTTGGACGAACTGTGTGAAGCTTTGAAGCAAAAACGCTGTGGAAAGCTGATCCGTGTTGTCCTGCTTTTGCAGGACAGTGCACCAGTACACACAGTACATGAAACTCTGCGGAAAATATGCGACTTTGGCTTCGAATTAGTAGACCACTGCCCTTACTCTCCATACTTGGCCCTATCCGACTATCATTTCTTTCCACAACTGAAGAAACATCTCAAGGGAATGAAATTTCACTCCGATTCAGAAGTGATAGCTTCAAAGAAGCCTAATTGGAGGCCCAACCTTCAGTGTTCGTTTTTCAGGGCTTAGAAAATTGAAGAACTGTGTTTGTATCTGAGAAGGAAATATGTTGAATAAAATCATAATTAATTGACCCCCCTTTATTTTCTTTTACCCAAAGCCAGGAAGCTTTCAATAACCCCTAGTGTGTATATATATATATATATATATATATATATATATATATATATATATATATATATATATATATATATATATATATATATATATATATATATATATATATATATATATATATATGATGATGATAAGCAACATGACCTTGTCCATCTAAAGGGAAAAGACCTGGGACACGATTTTCAAAATTACTAGTTTTGGTGCCTCATATATAACAGAGGAGGTAATTGACTTTTGGTGTAAAGAAAGTCACGTACAATGCCAGCACCATGATGACCAGTTTTTTCAATGGTAAGACACGACCCTATTCAGGAAAGAAAATTTTGTCATTCAGTGAGAGGCAAAATCTATTCTTACGAAGCTATCAAAATAGGGAACAGTTCTCATAGATGACTGGGTTTTCTAGTCGAATGTATGACAATGAACGATGAAGACATATCAGCATCCGCAACAGAAGA
>JAXCGZ010015263.1:47500-85000 GCA_037179515.1 Halocaridina rubra | reverse complement strand
CTTTTTCTTCTATTTTTTTCCTCGTCTTCCCCTCCTTCTCCTCGTCCTGTTTTCTTCTTCCCCCCCTTACTGTTCTTCCACATTCTCACTTTCCTCCTCCTCTATTTCTTCTTCCACAATGTTCACAACCTTTTCATCTCAAGAGGTTTCGTTTAATCATCAGTTTCTATTAGTAAATTTGATTTCTGTCTTCTATAAAGCCTAAGCTTCTGACATACTGTTCCTTCCGTAAATAATCATATCGAGAATTCACTCTCTTAACTTTGCTAACCTATATCAAATCTAGTATATGAAATGCTGTGTGTGATTACCTAATTGTGATTACCTAAATGTGCTTACGGGAAAGAGCCCAAAGCTCGTATCTTCCCGTCTCCTGATCGATTCCAGTTTTATATTAGTGATGCTTATTATACCTGTCCTTAAAACTATGGATTGAGATAGCATTAACTACCTCCTCGCTTAGCGAATTCCAATTATCAACTACTCTTACACTGAAAAAGTATTTCCTTACATCCTGCGAAGAAGTTTTCTTACCAAGCTTCAAACTATGACCTCTAGTTCTAGAGCCAGCCATATCAAAATATCCATCCCTATCCACTCTATCATTACCATGATGGAATTTAAAGACTGTTACCATATCCCTCCTCAATCTTCTAGCTTCGAGTGGTAAGTCTAATTCCCTCAGCCTCACATCATAACTGAGATTGCGTATTTCTGGCACCTGTTTCGTGGCATGTCTTTGAATTTTTCAAGCTTAGCTATGTGCTTTTTCAAGTGCAAATTAAAAGGGGCCTCATATTCAAGTTTTGGCCTCACATAGGTTACATAAATATTTCTGAACATTTCCTTGTCCATGTGCCTGAAGTCTACCCTTACATTTCATAAGAAAACATATGTTGCCCTTACTATGCTATTTATATGCATTTCTGGAGACAAATAGGCCAGTATGTTTACTCCTACATCTCTATCATTTTCTGTCTCTTGAAGTTGTACTCCTGTCACCGAGTAGTCAAGCTGAGCCTTCTTGCTCTTGTACCCATTCTCATTACCTTACATGTTGAAGTATTAAATTTCATTAGCCACTTTTCTGACCACTCATGCACACTATTTAGATCTTCCTGGTGTTCTCTACCATTGTTCTCGTTTCTTACTTTCTTCAAATTCTTTGCATCATCTGCACACATATTCATGAATGAATTTACAGACTCCGGTAGGTAATTTACATATACATGGAACAAAGGTGCCCCTAAAACCGAACCCTGTGGAACTCCACTACTAACTCTTCTCCATTTAGACACTGAGTGTCTTACTCTAACCCTCTGTTCCCTTCCTTCTAAGTAAGTTTTTATCCATTCCAAGACATTTCCACCTACTCTAGCCATGGCTTGCAGCTTCCTAATAAGTCTCCCATGTGGAACAGTGTCAAATGCTTTCTGGAAGTCTAGGAATATGCAATCTGCCCAGCCCCCTCCTTCCTGTAAGATTTGGCTTACCTCGTCATAAAATTCTAGTAAGTTTGTTACTGTTGATCTACCTTTTCTGAAGCCATGGTGTCTCACTGACAAAAAGTTGAAGGATTCCAAGTGAAGAGAGATATGTTTCCTTAGTAGTTTCTCCATAACTTTGCAAACTATGCTGGTCAAGGAAACTGGTCTATAGTTCAGAGCCGTATCCCTCCTTCCCTTTTTGAAGATAGGTATCACGTTTGCTTGTTTCCAGCATCTTGGAATCTCCCCTGACTCCAGTGACTTTTTAAATATGATACTTAGTGCCACTGATATTGATTTTGTTCATGTTTTAAGTACATGAGGGGATATATCATCAGGACCTGTAGCTTTATGGACATCTAACTCTATCAGCACTTTGCAATCTTCTGTGGCTGAAAAGTTGATGTTCTCTAATACCGGCCCATGAGCTTCTATCTCTGCAATCTGATAGTGGGGTATTTTCTACTGTAAATACTGATTGAAACTCCTTGTTCAATTCTTTGCAGATCTCTTCATCTGTCTCAGTGATGCTTCCATCCGTTCTCTTAAGCCTTAAAACCTGTTCTTTTACTTTCAGTTTTCCTCTGATAAAGCTGTGGAAAAGCTTGGGATTTTCTTTAGCCTTCCTGGTGATGTTCCTTTCATAGTCTCTTTCTGCCTCTCTTCTTTTACTTAGGTAATCATTTCTTGCTCTTTTGTAAATTTGCCAGTCATTTATGTTTTTTCCCTCCTATACCTTTTCCGGCATTTGTCTCTCCACTCCTTAGCTCTTTTACACTCATTATCGAACCATTTCTCTCTGGCATGACTTACACCTACTTTGGTGACAGGTATGCAGCAATCTACTATCTTCCCATATTTCTCACAAAAGATGTCGTACATTTCTTGTACAGATTTGTTGTAAAATAAGATTCTCCAGTTAATAACTGCAAAAAGCTCATTCATTTTGGTGTAATATCCTTTCGGATAGTTCCTCCTCATTTCCTCAGTGCCTCTACTATCAGGCAGAATATATTCAATGATATACTCCATCAACAACACACAGTGGTCACTCTTTCTAATTGGTGGTTCATACTCAATTTATTCAATATCCAACACGTTATCTGTGAATATTAGATTAAGTAGTGATGGCTTATCCCCAACCCTGGCCCTCGTTGGTTCCATTACATGTTTGTGTAGGAAATTCATTTGTACGCAATCTAAGAATCTTGCCCGAATTAGTCCTCACCACTGTGTGGGTCAAGATTTATCCAATCTATCTCTTTATGATTAAAATCGCCCATAATCAAAATCCTACATTTTCTCTCCCGTGCCATGTTAACAACTGAGTTTATGACTTCAATAGTACCTATATAGCTTTCCTCATAAACTTCTAGCCTTTGTTTGTTCCTTGGTGGGTTATATACAACAGTTATTATAATGCTCTCTGACCAGTATTTATGCAATCAACAAGAAATTCCTTGAACTCACTTTCCATAGCCAAGTGATTACCTAATTGTGATTACCTAATTGTGTTTACGGGAAAGAGCCCAAAGCTCGTATCTTCCCGTCTCCTCATCGCTTCCATTTTATACTTAGTGATACTTATCATACCTGTCCTTAAAACTATGGATTGAGATAGCATTAACTACCTCCTCGCTTAGCGAATTCCAATTATCAACTACTCTTACACTGAAAAAGTATTTCCTTACATCCTGCGAAGAACTCTTCTTACTAAGTTTCAAACTATGACCTCTAGTTCTAGAGCCAGCCATATCAAAATATCGATCCCTATCCACACTATCATAACCATGAAGGAATTTAAAGACTGTCACCATATCCCCCCTCACTCTTCTAGCTTCGAGTGATGGTAAGTCTAATTCCCTCAGCCTCTCATCATAACTGAGATTGCGTATTTCGGGCACCAGTTTCGTGGCATGTCTTTGAACTTTTTCAAGCTTAGCTATGTGCTTTTTCAAGTGTGGATTCCAAAAGGGGGCTGCATAGTCGAGGTTACATAAATATTTCTGAACATTTCCTTGTCCATGTGCTTGAAGGCTACCCTTACATTTGATAAGAATGCATATGCTGCCCTTACTATGCCATTTATATGTATTTCTGGAGACATATCTGCCAGTATGTTTACTCCTAGATCTCTCTCATTTTGTGTCTCTTGAAGTTGTACTCCAGCCACCGAGTAGTCAAGCTTGGGCCTTCTTGCACTTGTACCCATTCTCATTACCTTACATTTTGAAGTACTGAATTTCATTAGCCACTTTTCTGATCACTCATGCAGATTATTTAGATCCTCCTGAAGTTCTCTACCATTGTTCTCGTTTTTTACTTTCTTCACAATCTTTGCATCATCTGCAAACATATTCATGAATCAATTTACAGACTCTTCTAGGTCATTTACATATACAAGGAACAAAAGTGGCCCTAAAACTGAACCCTGTGGAACTCCACTACTAACTCTTCTCCATTCAGACACTGAGTGTCTTACTCTAACCCTCTGTTCCCTTCCTTCTAAGTAAGTTTTTATCCATTCCAAAACATTTCCACCTGTTCTAGCCATTGCTTGCAGCTTCCTAATAAGTCTCCCATGTGGAACAGTGTCAAACGCTTTCTGGAAGTCTAGGAATATGCAATCTGCCCAGCCCTCTCTTTCCTGTAAGATTCGGCTTACCTCATCATAGAATTCTAATAAGTTTGTTACTGTTGATCTACCTTCTCTGAAGCCATGTTGCCTCACTGACAAAAAGTTGAAGGATTCCAAGTGAAGAGAGATATGTTTCCTTAGTAGTTTCTCCATAACTTTGCAAACTATACTGGTCAAGGAAACTGGTCTATAGTTCAGAGCCGTATCCGTCCTTCCCTTTTTGAAGATAGGTATCAAATTTGCTTGTTTCCAGCATCTTGGGATCTCCCCTGACTCCAGTGACTTTTTAAATATGATAGTTAGTGCCACTGATATTGAGTTTGTGCATTTTTTAAGCACATGAGGGGATATGTCATCAGGACCTGTAGCTTTATGAACATCTAAATCCATAAGCGCTTTGCATACTTCTGTGGCTGTAAGGTTGATGTTCTCAAATACCGGTCCTTGAGCTTATATCTCTGCAATCTGAGGGGGTGGGGTATTTTCTACTGTAAATACTGACTGAAACTCCTTGTTCAATTCTTTTCAGATCTCTTCATCCGTTTCAGTGATGCTTCCATCCGCTCTCTTTAGCCTTAAACCTGTTCTTTTACCTTCAGTTTTCCTCTGATAAAGCTGTGGAAAAGCTTGGGATTTTCTTTAGCCTTCCTGGTGATGTCCCTCTCATAGTCTCTCTCTGCCTCCCTCCTTTTACTTAGGTAGTCATTTATTGCTCTTTTGTAGGTTTGCCAGGCATTTATGTTTTTTCTCCTCCTATACCTTTTCCAGCATTTGTCTCTCCACTCCTTAGCTCTTTTACACCCATTATCGAACCGATTCTCTCTGGCATGAATTACACCTACTTTGGTGACAGGTATGCAGCAATCTACTATCTTCCCATATTTCTCACAAAAGATGTCATACATTTCTTGTACAGATTTGTTGTAAAATACGGTTCTCCAGTCAATAACTGCAAAAAGCTCATTCATTTTGATGTAATCTCCTTTCGGATAGTTCCTCCTCATGTCCTCAGTGCCTCTACTATCAGGCAGAATATCTTCGATGATATACTCCATCAACAACACACAGTGGTCACTCTTTCCAATTGGTGGTTCATACTCAATTTTTTCAATATCCAGCACATTATCTGTGAATACTAGATCAAGAAGTGATGGCTCATCCCCACCCCTGGCACTCGTTGGTTCCATTACATGTTGGTGTAGGAAATTTCCTTGTACGCAATCTAGGAATCTTGCCCCGAATGAGTCCTCACCACTGTGTGGGTCAAGATTTACCCAATCTATCTCTTTATGATTAAAATCTCCCATATTCAAAATCCTACATTTTTTTCCCGTGCCATGAAGTTTATGACTTCAATAGTACCTATATGAGTTTCCTCATAAACTTCAAGCATATTCTGGTTCCTTGGTGGGTTATATACACCAGTTATTATAATGCTCTCTGACCCAGTATTTATGCGAGCAACAAGAAGTTCCTTGAACTCACTTTCTATAGCCAAGTTTATTTCTTCAACTTGAATCCTTTCACTTATGAGCAGTGCTATTCCTCCACCAGTCCTCTCAGATCTTTCAACCCTTAGTATTCTGAAGCCCTTAGGAAAAACTGTGACACTGTTTATGTCCTCACTCAACTTAGTCTCTGTAATTGCTACTATATCTGCCTTATTGTTGTGAATCCTATCTTTTAATTCTACTGCCTTACCAGCTAATCCATCAGCATTTGTGTATAACAATCTTAATGAGGCCCCATCCCCTGATCTTCTGTCATTATCTTCTTTATCTCCCCTTTGTCTGGGAGAACTCTGAAATGAAAATTTTTCTTCTCTTCTTCATTTCTTTCCTCATTTAATCTTCTTGCCTCTTGCAACAAGTTTTTGATCTTTCCCATCTCTTCCTGTGTTCTGTATCGTCTAATGAACACTTCTTTGAATTCTTGAAGGTCTTTTAGACTTTTTTTTTTTTTAGACTTTTGTGTGTGTGTGTGTGTGTGTGTGTGTGTGTGTGTGTGTTATGCACACAAACATATACCTATATTTATATATGGGTGCGTGTGTGTGCGCATGCGCACAAACATATATATATATATATATATATATATATATATATATATATATATATATATATATATATATATATATATATATATATATATATATATAGTATATATATATATATATTTTTTTTTTCTTATGATTGTGACACCTGGACGGGCCAAAAAGATAATAAAATAAAAAAAATCAATAAAAGAGCCCTCATCGTGCCTGGGCACGAAGAATGCATAAAGTAAAGAGAAACAGAGATGGAGAGAGTAATGACTTGTCAGAAGTGAGGGGATAATAAGAGATGTGTCAAGAATATCTAAGAATATTCAGTGTAGATGTAGGCATAGAAAAAGAACCGTAACTGAAGGAAGACTTAAGATCGAACTGTTTGGACAGTCCTATTTAAGTTCAAAAAACCTTGAGATATATATATATATATATATATATATATATATATATATATATATATATATATATATATATATATATATATATATATATATATATATATATTTATTTATTTCCGGTTTTACGTCAAGGACTCACTTTTCTACCAAAGGCTAGGACGGCTGCCTTCTTGCGAAGGACTTCTTTTGGCAAATGTAATCCTTACCCTGAGTGCATGCCCTTGCTAACCTCAGACCCTGAAGGGGCGCAAACCCTCGACCAGACGCCTCAGAGTCGCGGACGCTACCGCTTGAGCCACGGTGATATATATATATATATATATATATATATATATATATATATATATATATATATATATATATATATATATATATATATATATATATATATATATATATATCTTGATATTCTACTACACTTGACAAGTCACAACATTCCCCACATCTGTCTCTTTTTCTCTCATTTTTCCTCAATTTGTTATTATTTATGGAAGGTCCACAGCTAATGGCCCCCAGTACCCGGCATAGAGGGGTGCGAAGAATCTCCGGGGATAGTGTTGACTCCACTATTGGTTTGAGGGCAGACATACCTGGTGGTAGTAATGGTTCTGCCCTTAAACTAGCACCTCCCAATAGATCTGCTTCTTTCACTCTTCACTATTCTAATATTCGTGGGCTGAACTCTAATCTTTCGTCTGTGGAACAGCACTTGGGTACTTTCCTCACTAACTTTCTACTCCTATCTGAAACCCAGCTGTCTATACATGCTTCCACTGACTTATTTCAAATCTCTCACTATAATCTGTATACTCGTTTTTGTTCCAAAGGTGGGGTCTGTGCCTACTGCAACACTAACACTCCTAATGCAAGGCTCATGGACCTTGAATCTCCCGACTTTCATGTTCTCTGGCTAAAAGTCTATCTCTCCACTACTACTATCTTCCATTGCTTCTGCTACTGTTCTCTAAACTCCACCGAGTTTGTGTATTTTTCTGAATATCTGTCCTCGTGCCATGAGTCCATGCTCTTTTCTTACCCATATGCCAAAGTTCTCTACATTGGAGACATCAATGTACACCACAGTGAGTGGCTTTATTCTTCTCACAATGATGTGGGAGGAAGTGAGGCCCTTGCTTTCTCAATTACTCATGATCTGGAGCAAATTATCAAACATCCTACTTGTGTTCCTGATCGTCACAAAGATGTAGCAAACACCCTTGACCCATTTTTTACTTCTAACCCTTCAAACTACTCTTATTCTGTGCTTTCCCCTCTTGGTAAATCTGACCACTCTATAATATCAGTATCTTCCATTTTCGTTCCCCTTCCACCAATCCCTACTACTCAGCGCTGCCTTTGGCACTTTGAGCGTAACCAAGATGAAAATTTGCGTAACTTCCTGATCATGTAGCTCTAAAAGTTGCCGAGACCATGACCGCGGGAATGGAGGTATACATCCCCTCTTCTGCTAAAACTCTCTCCCCCTAAACCTTGGTTTGACCATGCCTGCTCCATGGCTATTCAGGCCATGAATTGTGCACACCGATCTTACCAAGCCTCTCCTTCCGATTTAACTCGCTCTGCTTTTATTGTAGCTAGGAATCCCTGTACTGCTTAGATTCAAAGGTCTAAGGTTTCCTTTATAAGAAGGAAAGTTGATGACCTTAACTCCTCTTCCACTGAAAAATGCTTATGGTCCTTAGCCAAAAATCTCTCCAAAAACTTCTGTTACTCAAGCTTTCCCCCTCTCATTTGTTCTGATGGTTCTATAGCTTGCTCTCCCACTGACAAAGCCACTCTGTTTGGCTCTCATTTTTCTGCCAACTCTTCTATAAATGATTCCAGTGCACCTGTTCCTCAATCTTTACCCCTCTCTAAGCCTATGCCCTCCCCTATCCTTTATTCATGCAAAATTCATAAGGTTCTTTGCTTGCTAAAGACGAACAAGGCATCTGGTCCCGATGGTATTGCAAGGTTCCTTATGAAGTTTGCAGATCAACTGGCTCCCATGCTTTGCCATCTTATTCGCCTCATTCTGTCAACCAGTATCTATCTTTCATCTTGGAAGCATGCTCTAGTTCAACCTGTTCCTAAGAAGGGTGACTGCTATATTCCCTCAAACTACCGGCCTATTACCCTAACCTCCTATATTTCTAATATCCTCCACAAGGCAAGATCCACTGGTGATCTCCTGTCCTATCTTATTCATGCATGGTCGTCTTCTCTGAGGATATATGGGGAATCCTTTGTTGTCGCCCTTGATATCTCTAAGGCTTTTGACAGAGGCTGGCACAAGGCTCTGTTGGCCAAACTCAGTGCCTATGGCTTTACCCCTTCTTTTTGTTCTCTGATTTCCGGTTTTCTTACTGACCTTTTATATCTGTTGTTGTTGATGGCGCGACACCTATCCCTTTCTCAGTTACCAGTGGTGTTCCACAGGGGTCTGTTTATTCACCTACTCTGTTCCTTCTCTTCATCAATGATTTACTACAATCCCCATCTTCCTCTCTTCTCCATGTCTTTGCTGCTGATTCTCTGCCTTTTCTTCACAACCTTCATCTGCTACTTGTAATCAGTCTCTTATCGCTTTTTCTTCTACTCTCAACTCCGATTTGCAGAGTGTATCTGAGTGGGGCATTCAAAATTTAGTTAAATTCAATGCCTCCAAGACAGTTTCTGGCTTTCTCTTTATCTTCTTCTCCACCTGATAACCCTATTATCTTCGAAATTAACAAAATTTACCCTCTTAATTCTGTCAATATATTAGGAATCCATATAGCCTCTATTTTGTCTTGGAGGAATCACATAATCCAAATTTCTAAATCTTCATCCAAATGACTGGGGGTTTTGCTTCGTTTTTATCATTACATTTCCACTTTACAGTTACTTAAAATTTACAAAGGTCTTATCCGTCCCTGCTTAGAATACTGCTCACATCTGGGGTGCTTCTTCTTATATTTATCTCCTTGATAGGGTTGAATCTAAGGCAGTCAAAGTCATTAATGATCCTTTTCTTAATTCTAATCTGGATTCTCCCTCTATTCGCCGTAAGGCATCTTCTCTTTCTCTTTTCTATCGCTACTACTTTCATTGCTGCTCTGATGAGTTGGGAAGTTGCATCCGTCCCTCACTGCCAAGACTGCATAACACTCGCCAAGCAGCCTCATCCCACAGGTACTGTGTGGAGATTTGTAGCTGGCGAATTGGTTGGTGCAGCTACTGCTTCTTCTCATCTACCTCCAGACTCTGGAACTCTCTTCCTCCTTCTGTCTTTCCTAATTCTTATGACCTTTCATCCTTCAAACAGCAGATCTATCGTCATCTCAGGGCCAAGTCTTCCATATCTCTAGGTCCTCTGTACTTTGACGGTTTTTTCTGTCTGTCGTTTTCCTTTGTGTGACATTGCCTCATCTCTGCCTTGTCCGTAACCTTTCTCTTTTCCATTGTCTTGGTATTTTCTCGTGCCCGAGCCTTTATTGATGAGTGCAGTTTCTGCCAGTCCCCGTGTCACACTCATAAAAAAAATAAAATAAAAAAATAAAAAAATAAAATATATATATATATATATATATATATATATATATATATATATATATATATATATATATATATATATATATATATATATATATATATATATATATATATATATATATATATATATATATATATATATATATATATATATATATATATTGTACTTTGAGAAGGTGGCCAGTTAAGGTCACTAAATTAATAAGTACCTTATATATATATATATATATATATATGTATATATATATATATATATATATATATATATATATATATATATATATATATATATATATATATATATATATATATATATATATGATATATATATATATATGTATATATATATATATATATATATATATATATATATATATATATATATATATATATATATATATATATATATATATATATTCGTTGTATTAATTAATGGGCATTTCCTAACATATTAGACTGTGTGTTAACAGTTCAGTGTTATTAATATATATATATATATATATATATATATATATATATATATATATATATATATATATATTGTGTGTGATTACCTAATTGTGATTACCTAATTGTGTTTACGGGAAAGAGCCCAAAGCTCGTATCTTCCCGTCTCCTCATCGGTTCCATTTTAGACTTAGTGATACTTATCGTACCTGTCCTTAAAACTATGGATTGAGATAGCATTAACTACCTCCTCGCTTAGCCAATTCCAATTATCAACTACTCTTACACTGAAAAAGTATTTCCTTACATCCTGCAAAGAATTTTTCTTACGAAGCTTCAAACTATGACCTCTAGTTCTAGAGCCAGCCATATCGAAATATCGATCCCTATCCACTCTATCATAACCATGAAGGAATTTAAAGACTGTCACCATATCCCCCCTTACTCTTCTAGCTTCGAGTGATGGCAAGTCTAATTCCCTCAGCCTCTCATCATAACCGAGATTGCGTATTTCTGGCACCAGTTTCGTGGCATGTCTTTGAACTTTTTCAAGCTTAGCTATGTGCTTTTTCAAGTGCGGATTCCAAAAGGGGGCTGCATATTCGAGTTTTGGCCTCACATAGGTTACATAAATATTTCTGAACATTTCCTTGTCCATGTGCCTGAAGGCTACCCTTACATTTGATAAGAATGCATATGCTGCCCTTACTACGCCATTTATATGTATTTCTGGAGACAAATATGCCAGTATGTTTACTCCTAGATCTCTCTCATTTTCTGTCTCTTGAAGTTGTACTCCAGCCACCGAGTAGTCAAGCTTGGGCCTTCTTGCACTTGTACCCATTCTCATTACCTTACATTTTGAGGTATTGAATTTCATTAGCCACTTTTCTGACCACTCATGCAGATTATTTAGATCCTCCTGAAGTTCTCTACCATTTTTCTCGTTTTTTACTTTCTTCACAATCTTTGCATCATCTGCAAACATATTCATGAATGAATTTACAGACTCTGGTAGGTCATTTACATATACAAGGAACAAAAGTGGCCCTAAAACTGAACCCTGTGGAACTCCACTACTAACTCTTCTCCATTCAGACACTGAGTGTCTTACTCTAACCCTCTGTTCCCTTCCTTCTAAGTAAGTTTTTATCCATTCCAAGACATTTCCACCTATTCTAGCCATTGATTGCAGCTTCCTAATAAGTCTCCCATGTGGAACAGTGTCAAACGCTTTCTGGAAGTCTAGGAATATGCAATCTGCCCAGCCCTCTCTTTCCTGTAAGATTTGGCTTACCTCATCATAAAATTCTAATAAGTTTGTTACTGTTGATCTACCTTCTCTGAAGTCATGTTGCCTCACTGACAAAAAGTTGAAGGATTCCAAGTGAAGAGAGATATGTTTCCTTAGTAGTTTCTCCATAACTTTGCAAACTATGCTGGTCAAGGAAACTGGTCTATAGTTCAGAGCCGTATCCCTCCTTCCCTTTTTGAAGATAGGTATCACATTTGCTTGTTTCCAGCATCTTGGAATCTCCCCCGACTCCAGTGACTCCTTAAATATGATACTTAGTGCCACTGATATTGTGTTTACGCATTTTTTAAGCACATGAGGGGATATGTCATCAGGTGTGTGTGTGTGTGTGTGTGTGTGTGTGTGTGTGTGTGTGTGTGTGTGTGTGTGTGTGTGTGTGTGTGTGTGTGTGTGTGTGTGTGTGTGATTACCTAATTGTGATTACCTAATTGTGTTTACGGGAAAGAGCCCAAAGCTCGTATCTTCCCGTCTCCTCATCGCTTCCATTTTATACTTAGTGATACTTATCATACCTGTCCTTAAAACTATGGATTGAGATAGCATTAACTACCTCCTCGCTTAGCCAATTCCAATTATCAACTACTCTTACACTGAAAAAGTATTTCCTTACATCCTGCAAAGAAGTTTTCTTACCAAGCTTCAAACTATGACCTCTAGTTCTAGAGCCAGCCATATCGAAATATCGATCCCTGTCCACTCTATCATAACCATGAAGGAATTTAAAGACTGTCACCATATCCCCCCTCACTCTTCTAGCTTCGAGTGATGGTAAGTCTAATTCCCTCAGCCTCTCATCATAACTAAGATTGCGTATTTCTGGCACCAGTTTCGTGGCATGTCTTTGAACTTTTTCAAGCTTAGCTATGTGCTTTTTCAAGTGCAGATTCCAAAAGGGGGCTGCATATTCCAGTTTTGGCCTCACATAGGTTACATAAATATTTCTGAACATTTCCTTGTCCATGTGCCTGAAAGCTACCCTTACATTTGATAAGAATGCATATGCTGCCCTTACTATGCCATTTATATGTATTTCTGGAGACAAATCTGCCAGTATGTTTACTCCTAGATCTCTCTCATTTTCTGTCTCTTGAAGTTGTACTCCAGCCACCGAGTAGTCAAGCTTGTGCCTTCTTGCACTTGTACCCATTCTCATTACCTTACATTTTGAAGTATTGACTTTCATTAGCCACTTTTCTGACCACTCATGCAGATTATTTAGATCCTCCTGAAGTTCTCTACCATTGTTCTTGTTTTTTACTTTCTTCACAATCTTTGCATCATCTGCAAACATATTCATGAATGAATTTACAGACTCTGGTAGGTCATTTACATATACAAGGAACAAAAGTGGCCCTAAAACTGAACCCAGTGGAACTCCACTACCAACTCTTCTCCATTCAGTCACTGAGTGTCTTACTCTAACCCTCTGTTCCCTTCCTTCTAAGTAAGTTTTTATCCATTCCAAAACATTTCCACCTATTCTAGCCATTGATTGCAGCTTCCTAATAAGTCTCCCATGTGGAACAGTGTCAAACGCTTTCTGGAAGTCTAGGAATATGCAATCTGCCCAGCCCTCTCTTTCCTGTAAGATTCGGCTTACCTCATCATAAAATTCTAATAAGTTTGTTACTGTTGATCTACCTTCTCTGAAGCCATGTTGCCTCACTGACAAAAAGTTGAAGGATTCCAAGTGAAGAGAGGTATGTTTCCTTAGTAGTTTCTCCATAACTTTGCAAACTATGCTGGTCAAGGAAACTGGTCTATTGTTAAGAGCCGTATCCCTCCTTCCCTTTTTGAAGATAGGTATCACATTTGCTTGTTTCCAGCATCTTGGAATCTCCCCCGACTCCAGTGACTCCTTAAATATGATACTTAGTGCCACTGATATTGTGTTTGCGCATTTTTTAAGCACATGAGGGGATATGTCATCAGGACCTGTAGCTTTATATATATATATATATATATATATATATATATATATATATATATATATATATATATATATATATATATATATATATATATATATATATATATATATATATCTCGATCATATATTTATTCATTAGGTGGAAATGAAGATTACCGACCGAGTAATAGCTCGAGTGTGAGAGACGATCTTTTGAAGGTATGAGAAAATGGAATTCACACATAGGCATTCCCCCCTGGGTGTCATAAGAGGCAACTAAAAGATGTTCCTAAGGTAAAGCAAATGAAATCTACGTTGGTATTCCCAGAGTGTCGCAAAAGGTCCCTAAAAGAGATATCCCGGATGTTTGGGGGAAAAATCCCACTTCCATAGTCAGTAAATCGTGCTTATCAAATAAAAGGGACATGGGAAGCAGAGGAGCTGGCAGTCACTCTATTATTGAATTTACTCCTTACGTTAGAAGAGGTAAGACAACTTATGCCTCCTAAATTCAGAGAGAGAGAGAGAGAGAGAGAGAGAGAGAGAGAGAGAGAGAGAGAGAGAGAGAGAGAGAGAGAGAGAGAGAGAGAGAGAGAGAGAGAAGAGAGAGAGAGAGAGAGAGAGAGAGAGAGAGAGAGAGAGAGAGAGAGAGAGAGAGAGAGAGAGGGAGAGAGAGTAGGAGAGACTTAATCAATATAGATAATATTGTAAATGACTAATAACAATTCTTTTCTTGTAATAATTCATTAAATAACTTTTTCATTTCAAATACCCTGAAGGATATTTAATATTTTTATTACTCTTATTATTATAAGTTGTAATAGTCGTTGTCGTTGTTATCATCGTAGTAGTAGTAGTAGTAGTAGTAGTAGTAGTAGTAGTAGTAGTAGTAGTAGTAGTAGTAGTAGTAGTAGTAGTGTTGGTAACATTATTATTATTATTATTATTATTATTATTATTATTATTATTATTATTATTATTATTATTATTATTATTATTATTATTATTATTATTATTATTACTAATATTAATATAATTATTATTATCGCTATTATTATTATTATTATTATTATTATCGGTATTATTATTATTATTCTTATTATTATTATTATTATTATTATTATTATTATTATTATTATTATTATTAGTAGTAGTAGTAGTAGTAGTAGTAGTAGTAGTAGTAGTAGTAGTAGTAGTAGTAGTAGTAGTAGTAGTAGTAGTAGTATACAAAAGGAGAAAATATGATAATCAGAGGAGCAAATGAACGGAATAGAGCACGTAAAAATGCTATACAAATATAAAAACATATAAAGAATGAGGAAGAAGAAGAGTAAGATTAAGGTAGGATAAAAAAAATGACTGTGAGAGGGTTTTAAATGAGCAAAACCCAAGAATAATGAAAGAAAATATGACTCTCCATCAACGAGACATCTCCAAAATAACGGGGAAGGAAGTAAAGGAAACTTTGAAGATTAAAGCTTGGAAGAAAACTGTAGAAGATAAAATTTTCGCTGAATCATGGAAGAGCCTGGGTGGGGGGGATGCATTAACATGCTTTGGGAGATTTTGAAACAGATCTTCCAAGAGGAACAAATGCCGAAGAAATGGAAGAAAGAAGTTTAATGCTCTTTGCTTAAGGAAAATGGCAAGTCCAAGACCGTGAACATCACGGAGGGAACGGGTTACCAATAGCAAAGCTATAGGAGGAAGTAAGTTTATGAGATCAGCTTGCTTCTATGCAAGGTATGGGAATGACTGGTGACATCTTTGCTTTGAGGGAGCTTCTGGAGAGGTAAAGAGAAAGACAGAGAGGGGTACACATGATGGTTATTGCCTTAGAAAAATTCTAACGACAGAGTCCCTAGACAGGAGGTGTGATGATGCATGGAGGGAAAGAAACACCGGAAAGGTATGTAAGACCAGTGCAAGATATGTATGCAGAAGCATTTACACAAGTGAGAGGCAGTGTTGGGTTAACAGGGATTTTTTTGGTTAGATTGGATTGCACCAAGGTTTGTTGTTGATGACCTGAACTCTTCTCCCATTGATGAATATTTCTGGACCTTAGCCAAAAAGCACTTCAAAAACTTCTGCAACTGAAGATTTCCCCCTTTCGTTCGTCTGATGGTTTTCACTGTTTACCTCTGTCGAACCCAATGCCCTCCCCTATTCTTTCTATACTCAAAGGCCTTAAGGTTCGTTGTTCTCTGTAGACGAACGAGGCATCCGGACACAAAGATATCCTTGTAAAGATGTTGAAGAAGTTTACGGATGAACTGGCTCCTGTGCTCTGCTGCCTTTTTCGCCTCATTCTCTCAACATTTGTGATTCTTCATCTTGGTAGCACGCTTTAGTTCATCAGCTCCTAAAAGGGTGCCCAAGCTATTCCATCCAGCTACCAACCAGCCGCCTTAACCTCTGTTATCGCTTAGGTATTCAAAACTATGCACAACCCTCTTGTTTTGAAACATCTTGAATCTAACTGGCGAATTTCTAATCACCAGTACGGCTTCAGCAAGGCAAGATTCATTGGTGACCTCCTGTCCTCTCTCACTCATGCATGGTCGTCTTCTGTGAAGAACTATGGGAAATCCTTTATCGCCATCACCTTTGATATCTCTTAAGGCTTTTAACAGAGTGTCATTAGGCTCTGCTAACCAAACTTTTTGCTTATGGCTGTCCCCCTTTTCTCTGTTCTCTAATTTCCAGCTTTCATTCTGACCGTTTTATGCTTGTGTTTGTTGACTGCACAACAACTATGTCATTCCCAATTTTCATTCTATTCTTTCACCTACTTTGCTATATCTTTTCATCAATGATCTGCAAGCCCCTTCTTCCTCTCTTCTGCACGCATTTGCCTGCTGCTCGAAATCAGTCTTGTATCACTCTTTCTTCAGCTCTCAACTCTAATTTACAAAATTTAGTAAAGCTTAATGCCTCAAAGATTCAATATCTGACAATTCATTTTTCTTTTTCTACTCCTGATGGCCTTTCTGTCTTCAGAAAACAACAGAATTTATCCTTTCAATTGTGTTAACATACATGGAATTAAGATAGCCTTAACTTGTCATGCAGAAGTTGCATAATCCAAATTGCTTATGCTGCATCTAAGAAATTGGAAGTAATGTTTCATTATCGCCATTACTTTTGCTCATTTCAATTACCAAAAAAGCTATAAAAGTCTCATCTGTCCCTGCTCAGAATATGCTCTCATACCTGGGATGCGTCTTCTTATACTTATCTCCTTGACATGTTTGTATCTAAGGCCATCAGACTCAACACAGTCCTTCTCTTACTTCTAATCACGATTCTCTTTTTCTTCGCCAGAGGGTATCATTTCTATATTTATTGGTACTACTACAAAAGCGGATTTGATGAGCTGGATAGCAGCATCCCTCCCCTGTTTAACTGCCATATGCCATCACAGATACATAAAACTCTCAACACTCTTAAGAGTCTCCAATTCATTCTCACTTCCGATCTGACAACATTACCAGTCCTGCTACATCTCATGACTTTGCTCTTACCAATATTAGCCAGCAACTTCTTCTCTCACACACCATTATATACTCAGGCTTCAAATGCTCCAGTTCCTCCTCAGAATCAACCATCAGTGCCACGTCATCTGCAATTAGCAACTGATTCACTTTCCATAACCTTTCATTCTTACTCATTCCAAGCCTCTCATTAGCACTCTCTCATTCTCTGTTGTTGCCCCTTCATCCTTATGCATATCAAGCAACAATGGCGAAATTACACAACCTTGATGTATCCCACACTCGCCTCAGACCAATCACTCTCACCATTCCCAACTCTAGGACACGCTTTACAATTCATGTAGCAAATCTCTTCCTACTTTTTCCTACTCAATAAAATTTCAATACACTCTAGAAAACTTCCCTATCAATCCTCTCATACGCTTTCTCCAAGTCCATTAAAGCCCAAAAAGTGTACTTGCGTTTTCTGGGAAATCATTACACACCTGTCTTACCACAAACACCTGATCAACACATCCTCTTCCCCGACTGAAGCCACACTGTTCTACCCCTATCATTCTCTGTTCCTTTCCTGTTTCTCTCGATCAAAACTCCTCCATATACCTTACCATTCTCAACAAACTACTGCTAAAACTACAACATTCACACTTATTTCCCCTTCTTTTATGAAGTAGAACTAATCATGCATTCTCCCAGTCATCCGGGAACCCCCTCTCCAGGAACATATGCTCAACAACCTCAACATTTATTCCATTATTGTCTTTCCATCTTTTGACAAAAACAAACCCTGGTGATTCACCAGCTTTCATTAGTCACAATGCCCTTTATTCCTCTTCTAATGTAATTTCCTTATCATTCTCCTTACCGATCATTGGCATTCTTCATGCATCTCCCACAGCTACGATCATTGACTCTCTGACATCTTTCACATTCAGAAGTACCTTGAAATACTCAGACCATATCACTCTCACCTGTTATTTCGTTCACTTGCAACTGCCTTTGTGCTCCTCCGCCCTCACTTCCATGCTACACTCAGCCTCCAGCACTCTTTTAATTTCCTTCAAAAACAGAGTTTATGCACATTATAATTGTAAATAAGAATTAGATACATAATTGGTGTATAATACTGTTATTGGAAATAATAGAATGACAAGAGACTATTATTTCTAGACTTACAGGAAATTCCAAGGCTTATTGGGCTAATGTTTGGACTAGGACCCCATAACAAAGATACCGATTTCGAGTGTGTATTTTCACTTTGAACTTGTCTAGGATGTAAAAGAGACAGCAGTGAGAGTCTGTCGTTTGCTGGAGCCTGCCAACTCAGTTTTTGTACATGAAAATATATTGTAATCTAAGGGTGTACAATTACATGTTTTTAATTGAGTCGAACATCTACCAATTATACATACAGTCTGGTAGCTCAAATGTAAGTAAAATAAAGTAGGGAATGAAGTGAGAGAGAGAGAGAGAGAGAGAGAGAGAGAGAGAGAGAGAGAGAGAGAGAGAGAGAGAGAGAGAGAGAGAGAGAGAGAGAGAGAGAGAGAGAGAGAGAGAGAGAGAGAGAGAGAGAGAGAGAGAGATAAATGTACTGTTGGCATCATGAATATCCCGATCTTTTAAACTTTATAACTCTTAACATTAAATTTTAAATGAAAGAAAAAATTAAACATGCCCCTATAAATCAATTCTCTCTCTCTCTCTCTCTCTCTCTCTCTCTCTCTCTCTCTCTCTCTCTCTCTCTCTCTCTCTCTCTCTCTCTCTCTCTCTCTCTCTCTCTCTCTCTCTCTCTCTCTCTCTTTCACTCATCGATTAATAATAATACAATCGGCACAGTGTAAATATTATAGTAATTCTTGGAATGATTAAGAACCTTAGGGCGAAACATCTTAAGCAAAGATAATAAAGAATAAAACCCAATGAATGAAGTTTAAAACGCATCAATTACAGAAAGATAAACATCACATAATTTCCAATTTCTCAGAAGTGATTTTGTAAAAAGATTAGAGTTGTGTTCCCACAGGGGCCAAAGCCGAAACTGGTATAAACCCAAGTTAAGATTATGTTTTTAGGTGTTTGGATATAATCTGCATCTATAGATACTATATTGTTAGCATGACTATTCTTCATGAGTGATAGCTTTATTCTATTTATCTACTGTTGCATATGCTGAGCATGCCTGACAATGACAATTTTCAGTTTGCATCGACTTTTAAGCAGTTTGTTGAAAATAACTTTAATCTTTTGATTTATCAAATTTGGTTTTAAGGTCTCGCTAAAGCTAAAAACTTTCTAAGGATGGGTCAGGTGTGGGGTATTCTGACACAGGCAAGAACCGTGCCATGACTTACCTCGACCCTTTGGGCTGTTTGAAAATTCTTGACGATTACTGACGTATGTTCAAATTACAAGTCTATAATGACAATTTAGCTTTTGTAATTTATTTTCGAATGGAAACTGGGGTCACTGCTAAATGTTGCGTATCAGATCGTAAAACTTCTTGAGTACTTTGGTCAACGCTTTGCAGAAATAAGAAAAATCATCATTTATAGTAAAAATTTCAGCCATCCTTATCTTTTCCAACAGTACTTTTCATCATTTTTGTTTGGTTTGTGATATTCTTAAAACAAGGCATCACATCCAACCTATCCCACAAGCCTTTGAAAATAGAAGAAAATAGAAGAGAGTTTCTAAAAAAATTATTTCCCTCGCCCTTTACTATGACCTTTTTGAACGGCACACATATGCATATAATATACATGACAAATTCACGGAAATTCCAGTGATAAATATTCTTTTCTAGGTATAACAGAGTGCCGATACATAAAAACAAATAGTGAAATGATAACTATGTAATCTTCTATCAAGGAGCTAACGAGTAGGATCCCAATCACACATTCTACTGTATTTATTTCAGGTAACACTTTTTTTACTTTTTTTTTTCTTTTAATAATTGCGCCTTAACTTCCGTATTCCAATTTCTCTATATGGTGCATGACGATAAAAATCATGGTAAATTTTTCAGAGAATGGGCTTAGTAGACTCAAAGGATATCATGCCTTGAGACATGGTTTTGAAACATGACGTAATGAAGTAATTTAACTTTCCTACTCATATATAAGCCTCCTGGCTAGTACAGTGGTAATGCGCTGACCTCGCATTCGTGAGGTCGACGGATCGCGCCTCGTCCAGGCAAGAGATTTTAAGCTATTTACTGGGGAGGTTACTGCTGTGGCTGGGCACCACAGTGGGGGTTGGGGCCTGGGCCGGCTAGCGCCCGCCCTACGGGTCCTCCATGACCCGATCCACCCATCCATGGGCGGAGAATCTATATAAAAAAAAATACTCATATATAAGCCATTTGTGGAGTTCTAAAGCAGTCCTCTGATATTGCTGAATTTTATCTAGCTTTTACTTTACGGTTCAAGACATGAAGACCATTTTCAACCTTTTGAGATAACGTTTCACAAAGTTTATTAGTAATCGGAGAATATATCCTGGTGAGGTACGTAAGACTGTCTAGTAAGTTTAAAGCAAATGCAAAGTGATGATAATTTTCTTTTTTTAGATCCACTGGGAAGACATGCTGACAGTGTTAAAGTAAGTGTTTTGAACAGGTCCAGCATTAGTGTTGTGAGATCCACCAGTGTTTTTACTTTATTGTTAAGTCAGTGGAGGCCGGTACTGTAGTACAGATAGGATAGTTTCCAGACGAAAAAAGATGGGTTAAGCAGACCAGCTTAGCTCAGTGCCGGTCCCAAGCCCGGATAAATGGGGAGGGTTTCCAGGATAGTCCTAGCAAGACACTGGAAGAAAACCTCTTTGCTCAAGCAACACATGGCTGACCAAAATGTAATGGCCCTCAGTCCCCAGCAGCCCTTTGATGGGCGGAAGGTGTTAAGAATCCCTGGGTTTGGATGGATAAATCGGACTAACAACCAGCAACACAGTACACGGAACTTCAAAAGGAAACACTTCAATATCGCCACTGTACACGTAGCAACCATGAGAGGAAAAGAGGAGGAAATGGCGGAAGTTATGAAAGAAAGATAGAAAACTATATTGCAACTGTGTGAAACTAGGTATAAAGGCAAGGGAGACAAGAAAATACATGATAACTACAGACTTTTATACAGCAGCACGGATGATGGAAAGCATGGCGTGGGTTTTTTAGTAGCCCCAGAGATAGCACAATACATAGACACAGTCGAACAAATAGACGAGAGAATTAGTATCTCATTCAAGTTGAAGGAGGGAGGGCTGAGTTTGGTACAAATTTATGCACCACAGCAAGGCCGCATCACAGCAGAAAATGAATAGTTTTACAGGAAACTGCAGCACACAGTTGATGGGGTAAAGTATGGGGATCATTTGATAATCAGTGGAGATTGGAATGGACATATAGGCAGGAAATGATATGGTTATGAGAACATAATAGGACCCCACAGTGTCTGAAATAAAAATGTGAAGGAGATAGAATAATCAACTTTGCAGTGATAAACAGGTTGTCCGTTATGAATACTTTCCACCAACTTCGAGGTAGTCATAAATGGACGTGGTATAGGTGGAATGAGGCAAGACAGGAATATACTGAGAAATCTATGATAGACTTGATAACAACAAATAAAATGAATTTAATATGCAATGTAAAAGCCATCTACTCACTATCTTTTGACTCAGACCATAGACTGGTCATGGCAAAAGTGAGATTAACAGCTCCTTCTAAAAAATCAAGAAAGAAATACAGAAAATTTAATGTGGAAAAATTGAGCAGTAGTGTGAATATCGAAAACTGCAGGCAAAATTACAAGAAAAACTAGAAAGATCAGAACTAAATGATGATGTAGAGAGTAAATGGAAATTTTCAGCGATAACTTGAAGATAGCAGCTGAGGAAACTATTGGAGTGAAGGAATTTTACTGTGGAAGAAAGAAGACAACACCATGGTGGACCACAGAAATGAAAAATAGTGTTAAAATGAAGATGAAAGCTTTTCGGCTGTGGATGAAGACGAGAACTCCTGAGCATAGGATGGATTATGTATGGAAACAAAACGAAACGGAAAGAGTTAAAAGGATAGGAAAAGCAAAGGTTTGGAGCAAAATAGGGAGAGGCCTAAAAGAAGACCACACAGGAACAATGAAGCTACATTTTAGTATGGCTAAGACTTATAGGGGAAAAAAATAGCGAAATCAGCTACACCATTAAAAATAAAGAATATAATCTGTTGGTAGATCCAAGTGAAATTTCGGAAAGATAGCGCGAATATTTCGAAAAGCTGCTAAATTCTGGAGGGAGGGATGATAACAGCAACAACAGGGAAGATTTGGGAGACCAATTAGGGGAAGATATTCAAGAAGACTGGGATATAACAGAGCAGGAATTGCAGGCAGCCATGAAGGCAATGAAAAAGGGTAAAGCAACTGGAAAGGATGGACTGCCAGTGGAAATTATTAAAGCAGCGGATACGGCAGGGATGGCGTATCTCTTGGATTTGTTCAACGTGGCCTTCAGAACAGAAATGGTTCCAGAGGATTGGCAGCGAGGTGTGTTATGCCCCATCTTTAAAAAAGGTGAAAGAAATATGTGCAATAACTACAGAAGAGTAATGTTGCTGGCCCACACGGGCAAGATTTACAACAGAATAATTGAAACACAACTAAAAACATTCGTCAAAGAGGTACTGGCGGAGGGGCAGTACGGTTTTTGTCCGGGAAGGGTCACTAGTGATCTGATCTTCACTATGCAAATGATATTGGAGAAAAGCTGGGAATGGAACAAAGACAAATACATCATGTTTATTGATTTAGAGAAAGCTTTTGATAGTGTTAAGAGGAACTCACTCTGGACAATTTTAGCAGATGAGCACTATAATATTCCTGCAAAATTAAATAAAGTAATTAAAAATATGTATTCTAAGTGCCCAACCAAAGCCGAGAGCCCGGTTCAAGACTCCAGATGGTTCGATGTCACTACAGGCGTAAGACAAGGAGCTGTTTTATCCCCATTATTATTCATCATTTTTATGGACAAATGCATGAGAAACATTGGAGCGGGAGAGATCGGGGAGGAGACACTGCTATATGCAGACAACGTGGCAATCATGGCAAACAGCGTGACGCTGCTACAGGAGGTAGTAGAGAGATGGAATGAGGGTGTGAACAGAAACGGAATGAAAATAAACACACGCCCAGGAAAAACAGAGTTCATGGTGGTGCCAAGGAGAGAGCATGATTGTGAGTTGAGTATGGGTGGGCAGCAAATAAGCAAGGTAAATAAGAATAAATATCTAGGCGTGCACCTGGATGAGAGAAATGAGCAGGAGATGGAGTTATATGAGAGAATAAAGAAATATGATAACATGCTCGCAATGTTATACCCACTAATAAAGGTAAAATCAATCCCAAAGGAGTGTAAGACTACTGTTTATACAATGATACTTCGACCTATATGAACATACGGTTGTGAAACTTGGGCATTAACCACCAAAACAGAATCAAAGCTTCAAGCTGCAGAAATGAAGGTATTGAGATTAATAAGGGGCGTTACCAGGAGAGATAAACTGAAAAATGTGAAGATTAGAGAAGACCTGGGAGTGAGCCCTCTGTTGGAGTTCATAGAAAAAAGGAAACTGCAGTGGCTTGGTCACGTCAAAAGAATGCCTGATGACAGATATCCAAAAAGGTACCTGGCATGGCAGCCACAAGGAAAGAGGCCAGTGGGCCATCCGAGAAAGAGATGGCTGGATTGTGTGGACAAAACTCTAATATATAGAGAAGCATCCGTGCAACAGGTGGAGGAGGAAAGACTATACGCAGACAGAAGCGAGTGGAGGAGCATCATACATGGTCAGCCGACTGACAGAGAGAGAACTATCTACTCAGGCATATGGTAAGAAAGGTGAGAAAGGTGAGAACATGTCGCTTTCCAGATTCCGCATTATAATTCATTAAGTGTTGCTGACTTCAGTTACATACACACATAAATAGCAGGTAAGAAAACTTGCCAATTTTTATTAAGTTCCAAATTCACAGCTCATAGATTTGTGATAAAGCAATAAGTATACAAACAGTTCGCCATCTTAATCTCCCTAAATTTGTATAATGTTGATAGGTTTCGGCATTTTCCTCTAGCCCCGAAAATTAACATCATTGCAGAGGGCGTCCGAACATTTTTATTGCAGTGACTTCGTCGTGGTAAGTTACGAGTACATCGTAAGGTCAGTACATCGCAAAATAATTACAGCTTGGTTATTTCTTTTGCATAGTAAGTACATAGCGCTCTATCAGAAGGCTGGCAAGCTTATAATTATGGTTTGTCAACACATAATAGACTCAACATAAAAAATATAATTAACAGACAAGAAAGTGACATCCACAGATGGTATCAATTGCTGTTATGCATAGTCAAGCGCACGAACCATTAAAAAAAAACTGTTATTTATAGTAATAGCAATTCAAAAGAAGCAAATTAAGTTATAAAGGTATTAGGCAAAAAGAAAAATTCAAATAGTAACATTTAAGTTATCGCAATAGTATCAAGCCATATATCTCAAAAGCATAACTTATCATGGCAGTTGGCATGGGATTACATTTGAAATAGAAAAATTATGAAAAATTCTTGGTAGACATTCAAGTCACTCACGATTTCCACATTGACCAATGGTGGTCTGTCTACCTATGTTCAAGCTCTTCCCTCCAACATTTTTTTTTCATTCCAAAGGTAAGAATAGTCATTAATGGAATAGGACTAAACTTAAATGGGCCAATTTAATTACTTAGCTCGTTTGATGATAAGGGAGGGAAGAAGAGAAAAAGATTCACAGATAAATGCCACTTACAAAAAATAACAAATTAAATAGTAATGGAGACGAAGTCACGAATATAGAGTTATAGATACCCACGAAAAAGTTTTATTTATAAGAGACAAGCCAGAATATTTACCCTCACCAGGTCCTGGTACTAAGAATATATTGAGACGAGGAAAAAGTAAATGTTCAGGAACAATGCAGAATAGAGAGAATGAAAAGAATAGGAAAAAGAAAGAACGAAGGAATAGTTGAACTAAGGAGGACCTAGAGATATGGTAGTATTATGCCCTGAGATGAAGACAAATTAGCTTTTTGAAGGCATATAGGTCATAAGAGTTAGGAAACACAGAAGGAGGAAGAGAGTTCCAGAGGCTGGAGATGGAAGGAAGAATCAGACACTGCATCAACCAATCCGAGAGCTACATATCTCTACACTGTACCTGTTTGGTCGGTAATATTGTATGGATGCGAGATCTGCACTATTAGCAGCAAGGAAGACAGAAAGAAAGATATATGAAGTTCATACTTGCATATGACGAAGGATACTGAAATGTCGCAGATGTAATGGAAGTTTAAGGAGGAAATACTGCAAAGGATGGAAAGAGCAATGAAATTCTGATATTAACTAGAAAAAAAAAACTTCACTTTGAATGATATAGCTACAGATATATGTACCTGGGAATATATATATATATATATATATATATATATATATATATATATATATATATATATATATATATGTATATATTTTTTTTATGAGTGTGACACCGGGACAGGCAGATACTGCCCTCATCAAAAAAGGCCCGGGCACGAGAAAACACCAAGACAAATGAAAAGAAAAAAGCTAAGGACAAGGCAGAGGTAAGGCAATGTCACACAAAGGAAAATGAGACAGAAAAAAAAACAGTCAAAGTACAGAGGACCCAGAGATATGGAGGACTAGGCCCTGAGATGACGATAGATCTGCTATTTTGAAGGATGAAAGGTCATAAGAATTTGGAAAGACAGAAGGAGCAAGAGAGTTCCAGAGTCTGGAGGTAGATGGGAACAAGCAATCACTGCACCAACCAATCCGCGAGCTACAAATCTCCACACAGTACCTGTGAGATGAGGCCGCTTGGCGAGTGTTACGCAGCCTCGGCAATGGGGGAGGGATGCAACTCGCCAACTCATCAGAGCAGCAATGGAAGTAGTAGCGATAGAAAAGAGAAAGAGAAGATACCTTACGGCGAAGAGAGAGAGAATCCAGATTGGAAGTAAGAGAAGAATTATTAATGAGTCTAAATATATATATATATATATATATATATATATATATATATATATATATATATATATATATATATATATATATATATATATATATATATATACATATAGATAGATAGATAGATAGATAGATAGATAGATAGATAGAGAGAGAGAGAGATGAGAGAGAGAGAGAGAGAGAGAGAGAGAGAGAGAGAGAGAGAGAGAGAGAGAGAGAGAGAGAGAGAGAGAGAGAGAGAGAGAGAGAGAGATGGACGGATTGGTGAGATCAGTCCACGTAGACTTTACAAAATCTAATTCAAGCTGACATTCTTCATGTATATCATTTTTGTCTATTAAACGAACTACTTTTCATACAGGAACTACATGCTATGGCCGCAATCGTACACTTTATTTAATGAAAATAATGCATTACTTTCGTATAATTTTGCAAACCAATTGACTGAATGGGTCATTTACTTTTTCATGGGATTTTTTCATTGTGCAGTGAAAGGCGTAATTAAGAAATTACTAACTATATCATATCTCATGACGTAATTGCGATGAAAAAATCTGTATAAATACCTAAATGTAATTACCACAATTCAATTACAGCGATAAACTTACAGTGAATTATTACAGAGGCAGGTCCTTGAGGTGTGCCACATCAACCATGCATGAGCTATATTATTTACTTTTCATCACAAATTAATATCACAAAAACTTTATGCAGTCTGGAGAAGTTTCCCTAGATCTGAGCTACTGAATTCAATAGCCAAAGTCTTTTCTTAGACCATGCAAAGTATTTGTCATAAGGACTGATATAACAAGAAAGCTACCACATAAATTGTCAAAGCATCTCCAACATAAAGCAATTCCTTGACACTGTTATAGAAGAGGCTCCAAGAAATTCAGGTCGGGGTAATTTCAAAGGCCAGGGACAACTTTTAGAAGCAGGCAACTCAAAATTTCTTATTCATGCCCTGCATGCCCCCCAAAATATAAACACAAGTTCATATTTATTACAGCTTATTATACACATGCAGTGATATTTTGTTTTCGCTTCTGTATAATAATTGTGGAACATAGACTAGACACATAGACAATGACAAGATGGAGGATTTTGTTTACATATTATATTCCTCTTCTTCCACAACACATGAAGTTAGTGAACATTGTTATCCACTGGTTTGTGCAAACCATAGAAAAGAAAGAAATAATCATCAACTTATATACAAGGTCTGATTGCACCAGGTATTTTCACGCTGCGATTAAATGGCGGTTCCTTGCGATCTAACCAGCTGTGTCTGACCCTTAAGGATGGGGCTGGAAGACAGATGAGGATGACACTCTTACGCGGATCACCAATCCCTGATGTAGCGTTGGAGATGATAAAGGTCAAGTGTAAACGCACCTGCCTGGCTAATTAACGAATTGCCACAGGTAAGTGAAAACTGCAAACATGCACACGCCAAGCCATTGTGAAGGAGGTATAGGTCAAGGTGGATCTGGATGAATCTGATGTTTACAATGAAGAAACATAATCATAATTGGAATATACATTAACACTTTATATAATGCGACACTTATTTTCAACATATTTACACTAATACAAAGTTTAATTTTTTTTTTTAAATATACAGTAAATACAAACAAGAAAGATATTTCTGAAGGGCAAAAATGGCACTGGAATTAAGGGTGGAGATAATACTAGAAGTATGATAACAGACTTCATTGTATCTGTAAAAATTCTGTTTTTTTATTTAGAATACCTATGACGTCGATTTATCCTGATACCTCAATTGCAAAAGCATCCCAAACCTTCCGAGAACTATTGCAAAAAAAAATAATAATAAGAAACAGAACCCAATGAAAGATTCGATATGTGAAAAGTTGTGGTTAATATCTAAAAGAGATTAAGATCCAGGAGGTAATATATAGCAGAGTTTTGGGCAAACATAAAACAGCTAAGTCCAATAGCATTAACAATACGAATGTCATGCAACTTTAACACATTATATAACACCAGATTTTTTAGAATGTACAGAGTACTATCAAGTATCACAGCGTCCTCTCTCTCTCTCTCTCTCTCTCTCTCTCTCTCTCTCTCTCTCTCTCTCTCTCCTCTTCTCTCTCTCTCTCTCTCTCTCTCTCTCTCTCTCTCTCTCTCTCTCTCTCATCTTATATTAGACTGTCACAAATGAAAATATTTTCTGAAAGCTTTAGGTCTTGGCGATCTCTTGAGACCAAATTTGTTATAGAGTTCGACGTACTTATGAATTTACTGCCAGAAAACCGCACAAAGGTGCGTGCAGAGCACAGCTTTGTCAATAAATGTAGGAGAGCATAACTTTGAAAAAGCTGCTACTATGGATGAGTGACTATATCAAAGTATCATTTGTACTCGTATACCCGTTTAGAAAACACATTTAAGTATTGCCAACCTGGATGGTACCAATGAATGAAAAATCTGACCAGCCCTCATGGATTAATTGGAATTAAACTCGCCAAAGCTAAGTAACTACCCTAGCAGGACTCCTGTCAATGTTGGAAACCCAATTCTATATTTGATTAAAATAAACCAGGAAAATAAAATAACTTGGACTTTCACATGCAGACGAAGAGCTGAAGGAAAGGTTTACATATCTCTATATCTCTTGCCTAACCACATATGGCACCAATGACATGTTCCTTCCGCTTTTGTACTCTTTATACCAGTTGTGCAAGCAAGGGCCTAGCAGACGATAGATAATAGCAATACTCTCTCTATTCAAATCCTTGACAAGATTGAATGAAACCTCACCTTTCACCAAGGAATGAGAAGGACAAACAAGGTAATTATAGAATAAGAATGACACGAAAACAAGATGAATTAAATTAACAAAAATAAATCATTGAATATATGCATAGATAAGTGATGAAAATAAGTAATTATATCAGTTAATTAACTTAGTAAAAAAGTAACTAAATAAATGTATAAATAAACAAATAAATAAATAAATAATAATATATCACACAGTGAAAGGATCATCAACTGAGAGAGAGAGAGAGAGAGAGAGAGAGAGAGAGAGAGAGAGAGAGAGAGAGAGAGAGAGAGAGAGAGAGAGAGAGAGAGAGAGAGAGAGAGAGGAGAGAGAGAGAGAGAGAGTGCTGAATCACTCTTTTTCATCATTGATTGTGGTATAAAGAGGAACAAAAGAGAAGAACAAGAAAAATTGATTGATGGATGAAATCTGACACATTTAGTAAATAATGGAGACTGGCCTAGCCTAGGTGGGAAAAAAAGGGGGAGGAAGGGGGGAAGAGAAAAATAAAGAAGGAAAGAATAGAGGGTAAAAGACGAGTAAGAAAGAGGATGAGAAGTAGGGAAATAAGTAAGAGGAAACATAAGAAGTGGATGACGATGAAGAAAAAGAGTAAAGGAAGGGCAGGATTAGAAAGAGTAAAAGAAGTTCCATGAAATGAGGAAGAGGACTAGGGAGGGGAGAGTAGAAGAGGAGGATATGGAGTAAAGAGACTAAAAGGAGAAGTAAGGAAGAGTTGGAGGAATATAATAACGTGAAGGACAAGATATATGAAGCGAAGGAGGAAGAGGAGTAAGGAAGAGTTGGAAGAAAATGATAAAGTGAAGGACGAGATATAGGAGGAGGAGGAGGAGGAGGAGGAGGAGGAGGAGGAGGAGGAGGAGGAGGAGAAAGTAGAAAAGAACTAGTAGGTCTAGGAAAATGAGAACAATAAGGATTACGAGGGGCGAGGAGCAATAGAAGAACACGAATCTTTGGAAGAGAAAAAGAGGAACATACGAAGTAAGAAGAAAAGAAAATGGAAGAATGAAATTGGGAATAGGGGAGTATGAGGCTTTAGAAGAAGAGAAAAATAAGGAATAAAAAAAAGAGGAAAAGAATGAAGATAAGTAAGAAAAAGTGAAGTACAAGGATGAAGAAAAGGAGCAAGAAAAGTGGAGGTAGAGGATGCAGAGCAAGTATAATAAGTTGTCCATAAGATAATTTGCAAATTTCACGGCCTCTCCATCACTCCTTAATGTTAAACAAAAAAAATTATTTGTAAACAAAAGGATAACAACAAAAAACTTGACTGGTGGCTTAGATAAATTAAATGTTATGTCACTGCTCTCTTCTGAGAGAGATGAGACTGCAGCTTTGAATGATTAGATAAAGGAAAATATTAAACGGCTTAGAAGATATTTTCATGAACTGATTAAGGAGCATGAGAACATTACAAGATCAATTGCAGATGCAGTGAAGCAAAATGTGGCATAGAAAGAGGCAGTGAGGGAGGTGGTACTGGAAAATATAGATACAGTTGATTATAGAGAAACAGTTATATGAAAATGAAAGATGGTGTGAGTGAAAACAAACCCAGCGAGCAAGCAAACACTTGATAAATAGAAATCATTGATAATCTCAGGTATAAATGAATCCCAGGGGTCAAAATGGCTGGAAAGGCATGAACATGATAAAGGAGGGCTTCAGACCAAATAAGGTAGCTTGGAGTAGTATGTGGCCCAGCGAATATTATAAACATTAAAGGAACTGGTAAATGTGTTAGGGAGGGAAAGGCAAAAAAATGAAAGTAACCTTTGGGATAGGGGATGCGTGCAAATAATAAATGATGAGGGGAAAACCTGAAAGATTTGAAGAATTCAGAAAAGTGATCATTCAGTTATAAGAGTCACATAAAGAGATGGAAAGGGTTAAAATCAAGTTACAGGATTCTGAAAGGTTAAATGAGGAAAGACATGAAAAAAAAGAGAAATTTTCGTTTCAGAGTTAATCCAGTCAAAGGAGTGATAATGAAAAAGCAGGATAGAAAATCAGGGGACGTAGCTTCATTAAAATTACTGTACACAAATGCTGATGGGGAAGCTGCTAAGGCAGTAGAATTAAATGATCAGATACACGACAATAAGGTAGATATAGTAGCAGTTCAAGAGACTAAGTTCAGTGAGGATATTAACAGTGTCACAGTTTTTCCTAAGGGTTTCAAAATAAGGAAGGTTGAAAGATCATAGCGTACTGGTAGAGAGTAGCATTGCTTTTAAGTGAAAGGTTTCAGGTTGAAAAAATAAAGTTTGCTATAAAAAGTGTGTACGAGGAATTTCTTATTGCTAGCATAAATACGACTCAGAGAGCATTATATTAGCTGCTGTATACAACCCACCAAGGAATCAAGAAATGCTAGAGGCTTATGAGAAAAGTGCTATGGATACTACTGAAAAAATAAATTCAGCTTTAATTATTGTTCGGGAGAAAAAGTGAAGGATATTGATTATGGGGGATTTTAATCACAGAGAGATAGTTTGGACTAGTCTTGACCTGCACAATGAAGAGGAGAATTTGGACCAAAATTCCTAAATTTCATACAAGAATACTCCCTGTACCAACATGCAATGGAACAAACAAGGTCCAGGGGTGGAGATGAGCCATCACTACTCAAGCTAGTATTAATGGATAATGTGCTAAATATTGGCAAAATTGAGTATGAGCCAGCAACTGGAAAAAGTGACCACTGGGTGTTGTTGATGGAGTATATTATTGAAGATATTCTGCCTCTAAGTAGGGGAACTAAGGAAATGAGGAAGAACCATCAGAAAGAAGATTACAACAAAATTAATCATCTTTCTGCGGGTACTGCACGGGAATTTCATTTAGCAACATATCTGTACAAGAGATGTACGAAATCTTTTGTAAGGATTATGAGAAGATAGTTAGCTGTTGCACACCATCCACCAAACTAGGAGTTAATAATGCAAGAGAGAATTGGCTCAGTAATGAGTGTAGACGAGCTAAGGAGAGAAGAGACAAATGTTGGATTAGATATAGGATAAAAAGAGAACTTGCTTGGCAGATTTACAAATGATCGGGAAATGATGGATATTACCAGAAAAGCAAAAGAAAATCCCAAACATTTCCACAGCTATGTCAGAAGAAAATTAAAGGTCAAAGAACAAGATGGAAGCACTACTGAGGCAGATTAAGAGAGATGAGAAGAATTGAACAAGGAGTATTTGTCATATTTACGGTAGATTTTACTCCACTCACTCAGATTGCAGAGATAGCTGGTATTAGAGAACATTGTCTTTTCAGCATTGATGGAGTTAGATGCCCAAATGGCTATGGGGCTGATGACATATCCCCTTATGTACTCTAGAAGTGTGATAAGCCACTATTTGGAGTCCTTCAACTTTTTGTCATATTTTATAATGAGGTAAGCCAGATCTTTCAAAGAGAGGGCTAGACAGCTTGCAGACTCCTAGATATTCAGAAGGCATTTGATAAAGTCCCACATGGGAGATTTATTAAGAAGCTGCAAATAATGGCAAGCATAGGTGGAATTGTCTAAGAGCGGATAAAAAATTAAGTATGATTGCAGATACTGCAATGATTGTGAGAAAATTAAGAAACGAGAACAATGGTAGAGAACTTCAAGAAGACCTAAATAATCTGCATGAGTAGTCACAGAAGTGGCCAATGAAAGTCAGTACTTCAAAATATAACGTTTTGAGAATAGTCACGAGTGCAAGAGGGCCCATGTTTGAGAACTCAATTTTTGGTGCAGAACCTCAAGAGACAGAGAACGAGAGAGATCTAGGATAAAAATAATTGGATGTAAGGGTGGCCTTCAAACTCATGAACAAGGAAATTTTCAGAATTATTTATGTAGCTTATCTGAGGCCAAAGCTTGAATATGCAGCACCCTTTTGGAATCCGTACTTGATATTAGTGACAGAGATATGCAGTCTCAGTTATGAAGATAGGCTAATGAAGGTAGACTTACCCTCACTTGAACCTAGAGGGAAGAGGGGGGGAATATGCTGACTGTTTTAAATTTCTTCTCGGTTTTGATAGACTGCACAAGGAGTGATATTTTAATATGGGTGGCTCTAGAACTAGAAGTCACAGCTTGATACTTCGTAAGGAAATTTCTTTGCAGGATGTTAAGAAGTACCTTTGTAGTGTAAAAATATTTGATTATAGGAATTCGCTAAGTTAGAAAATAATTAATGCCTTCATAATTTTATAGACAAATATGATAAGTATCGCTGAGTATAAAAATGAACCTGATCAGGAGACGAAGAGTTAAGAGCATAGAGTTCTTTCCCGAAAGTACAAATAGGCAATTACAAATATGTGATTACACACACATAAGCACGCACAGAGAGAGAGAGAGAGAGAGAGAGAGAGAGAGAGAGAGAGAGAGAGAGAGAGAGAGAGAGAGAGAGAGATTACCTAATTGTGATTACCTAATTGTGTTTACGGGAAAGAGCCCAAAGCTCGTATCTTCCCGTCTCCTCATCGGTTCCATTTTATACTTAGTGATACTTATCATACCTGTCCTTAAAACTATGGATTGAGATAGCATTAACTACCTCCTCGCTTAGCCAATTCCAATTATCAACTACTCTTACACTGAAAAAGTATTTCCTTACATCCTGCAAAGAAGTTTTCTTACCAAGCTTCAAACTATGACCTCTAGTTCTAGAGCCAGCCATATCAAAATATCCATCCCTATCCACTCTATCATAACCATGAAGGAATTTAAAGACTGTCACCATATCCCTCCTCAATCGCCTAGCTTCGAGTGATGGTAAGTCTAATTCCCTCAGCCTCTCATCATAACTGAGATTACGTATTTCTGGCACCAGTTTCGTGGCATGTCTTTGAACTTTTTCAAGCTTACCTATGTGCTTTTTCAAGTGCGGATTCCAAAAGGGGGCTGCATATTCGAGTTTTGGCCTCACATAGGTGTGTGTGATTACCTAATTGTGATTACCTAATTGTGTTTACGGGAAAGAGCCCAAAGCTCGTATCTTCCCGTCTCCTGATCGGTTCCATTTTAGACTTAGTGATACTTATCGTGCCTGTCCTTAAAACTATGGATTGAGATAGCATTAACTACCTCTTCGCTTAGCGAATTCCAATTATCAACTACTCTTACACTGAAAAATTATTTCCTTACATCCTGCAAAGAAGTTTTCTTACGAAGCTTCAAACTATGACCTCTAGTTCTAGAGCCAGCCATATCGAAATATCGATCCCTATCCACTCTATCATAACCATGAAGGAATTTAAAGACTGTCACCATATCCCCCCTTACTCTTCTAGCTTCGAGTGATGGCAAGTCTAATTCCCTCAGCCTCTCATCATAACTGAGATTGCGTATTTCTGGCACCAGTTTCGTGGCATGTTTTTGAACTTTTTCAAGCTTAGCTAAGTGCTTTTTCAAGTGCGGATTCCAAAAGGGGGCTGCATATTCGAGTTTTGGCCTCACATAGGTTACATAAATATTTCTGAACATTTCCTTGTCCATGTTCCTGAAGGCTACCCTTACATTTGATAAGAATGCATATGCTGCCCTTACTACGCCATTTATATGTATTTCTGGAGACAAATCTGCCAGTATGTTTACTCCTAGATCTCTCTCATTTTCTGTCTCTTGAAGCTGTACTCCAGCCACCGAGTAGTCAAGCTTGGGCCTTCTTGCACTTGTACCCATTCTCATTACCTTACATTTTGAGGTATTGAATTTCATTAGCCACTTTTCTGACCACTCATGCAGATTATTTAGATCCTCCTGAAGTTCTCTACCATTGTTCTCGTTTTTTACTTTCTTCACAATCTTTGCATCATCTGCAAACATATTCATGAATGAATTTACAGACTGTGGTAGGTCATTTACATATACAAGGAACAAAAGTGGCCCCAAAACTGAACCCTGTGTGTGTGTGTGTGTGTGTGTGTGTGTGTGTGTGTGTGTGTGTGTGTGTGTGTGTGTGTGTGTGTGTGTGTGTGTGTGTGTGTGTGTGTGTGTGTGTGTGTGTGTGTGTGTGTGTGTGTGTGAAAGAGAGAGAGAGAGAGAGAGAGAGAGAGAGAGAGAGAGAGAGAGAGAGGAGAGAGAGAGAGAGAGAGAGAGAGAGAGAGAGAGAGAGACTACTTTTGCTAAAGAGAGGCTGCAGCATCTTTCCCCGCAAAGGTGCAGAAAATATTTGAATATGGATATGTGATAAAAGTATTGTTAAATATAGGATATGTTTGAACTGGACAGTTTTCTTATTTATCATATTTCAAAATACATAGATATCAAAGGCTAAGGGAAATCTCACATCTAGAATATCACTGAAGTGGAGGTGCTAAACTGAACCCCTTGTCGTTTTATAGTTTAAAAAGAGAAGCAGGATCCTAAAGAGGATGACAGAAAGTCCTTTTTCAGTATTTTAACATCATTTATCAAGAGCAACACCAAAAATGAAAACATTATCAAAGAGATCTTTCTCATTTCGAACGATACTCTCGGGCATTACAGCACTAAAGTACAGAACTATAGGGACAAACCCCTTTTAGGAATTCTCAACACAAATTTTGATTTGGAATCTATGGGATAAGGATCTACGGCAACCATCAAAGTAACTTAGGGGCGCAGCAACTTTTGCAGTGCTAGGTCAGGTCTGTCAATACAAAGCAACAAGCTTCACTCAAGGGCAGGTAAAACATAAACGTTAACAAGAAGGCTGGAGAGGTGCAAAACTAGTATCCAATACGGGGCAATTTTTGCGGAGCCTCCCAATACAATTTCTCTCTTGCCACCCACAGACTAGGTGGCTACTAAAATATTCAAAGCACATTTATGCCATAACTCATTCAAAATCTGATTAGGAGTTGTCATTACCAACCAGATACTTTGTTGGCTAGAAGCTTCAATAATCTAAACCTCTGAGAATGCCACTCACTTAGATCCTTGACATACTCAGTAAGATGAAGAGAAGGATTGGTTAACTTTTCGTGGTAATTACAAAACTCAGCTAGCTACTCGGTTGTTTAATACAAATAAGGTAATGCTCCTAAAATGCATTAGAAACCTTTTTTTGTGGGGAAGGAGTTGAAATCCCAAGACAAATTTTTTTTCCACTCTTTCATCCACTTCTCGGGAAATCTTTTAAAATCTTTTGAATTAAACAGTTTTCATCAACAAAACCTGGAAAACATCCTTCAGTCTATACCACTTCCATTCTTTTGTGCCATAGTCCTCTTAACGCCTTTACCCTTACCATCAAATGACAAGCAATTTTATATCTACCAACACAGCCTAAATCTTCCATCAAATGCGTGTTTCCTTTCAACTCTCTCTCTCTCTCTCTCTCTCTCTCTCTCTCTCTCTCTCTCTCTCTCTCTCTCTCTCTCTCTCTCTCTCTCTCTCTCCTCTCTCTCTCTCTTTCTCTCTCTCTCTCTCTCTCTCTCTCTCATTCTCTCTATCTCTCTCTCTTTCTCTCACACACACATATATACAACTTTTTGTCAGTGAGGCAACATGGCTTCAGAGAAGGTAGATCAACAGTAACAAACTTATTAGAATTTTATGATGAGGTAAGCCGAAACTTACAGGAAAGAGAGGGCTGGGCAGATTGCATATTCCTAGACTTCCAGAAAGCGTTTGACACTGTTCCACATGGGAGACTTATTAGGAAGCTGCAATCAATGGCTAGAATAGGTGGAAATGTTTTAGAATGGATAAAAACTTACTTAGAAGGAAGGGAACAGAGGGTTAGAGTAAGACACTCAGTGTCTGAATGGAGAAGAGTTAGTAGTGGAGTTCCACAGGGTTCAGTTTTAGGGCCACTTTTGTTCCTTGTATATGTAAATGACCTACCAGAGTCTGTAAATTCATTCATGAATATGTTTGCAGATGATGCAAAGATTGTGAAGAAAGCAAAAAACGAGAACAATGGTAGAGAACTTCAGGAGGATCTAAATAATCTGCATGAGTGGTCAGAAAAGTGGCTAATGAAATTCAATACTTCAAAATGTAAGGTAATGAGAATGGGTACAAGTGCAAGAAGGCCCAAGCTTGACTACTCGGTGGCTGGAGTACAACTTCAAGAGACAGAAAATGAGAGAGATCTAGGAGTAAACATACTGGCAGATTTGTCTCCAGAAATACATATAAATGGCATAGTAAGGGCAGCATATGCATTCTTATCAAATGTAAGGGTAGCCTTCAGGCACATGGACAAGGAAATGTTCAGAAATACTTATGTAACCTATGTGAGGCCAAAACTCGAATATGCAGCCCCCTTTTGGAATCTGCACTTGAAAAAGCACATAGCTAAGTTTGAAAAAGTTCAAAGACATGCCACGAAACTGGTGCC